>CAACVS010000464.1:0-13765 GCA_900660405.1 Pseudo-nitzschia multistriata
CTTCATTCCTTTCTTCGGAGCTTCGTATCGTACGTAACGATTCATCGGTACGTTGCAGGCCCATTTGCAATATTTGTATAGCATTGCACAGAATCCAAACCAAACTGATTTATGAACCATCAAACTATCCCTAGAAGATCATGGAGGTGATGTTGAAATTACTAGAGGAATCAGGATTTGGCTGTTCAACACAAAATCTGGTAAACTTTTCTTACTAGTAGTAGTACTACAATGCTAGTAGAATAGGGCACAAGTTTACAAAAATTTACAGTTTTCATCCCATGCAACAGTTTTCTCAAATCATCAATCTGAATTTTGTCACACTTAGTACTACTCCTGTGCTTGTCCTCCATGCATGTCTCCTGCTCCTCCTCCTCCTTAAACGATGTGCTTGTTCTCCTGACCTTCATTTGTGATTTATTGCTAAAAGCAGCCAGTCACTCCTATGCCTCTGCATAGTCACCAACCAAGGAACTCCTGGTTGTTCCATACAGCAAGTTCAACAATAATTTAATGAATTACCTCTTGATAGGAAATTTGATTCATATTTTTTCATTATATCCTTGAAACAGCAGTGAAGTTATTGGTTGGTGCCATAATTGTTCACTATCCTTTGATTGCTAAGTTTGTGAGCCTCCTTTTTCACATTATTGAGAGTTTTGCTTCCATGTTCAGCTTCTGATGGATTTCATTTCAAATTGCAAAGTACCAATCACGAGTAATGAAACATAGCTTGTGTGTTTCTCAATTCTTATTAATTCCAAATGTGTTCGATGACTACTACTGAAGGGGTACCTACAACTATTTTTGAAACATAATACTTAATATGCAATAATATGGTATGTTACTTATGTTACAATTACTGTACAATTTTGTCCCAAACTTCCCACAAATTTTTAACATGTGGTGGTGAATTCAATCCTGGCTAAAAAAACAAGACCTGACTTTAACCTCGTATCACCAGATATTTAAGCAGTGTGTACACGGATATCCATCTTCGAGAGATTCAAATCTTCTTCCATGGAACTAATATCTGCAACATACTCATCGATATTTTCCTTGTCTTCCACATTTGGTGAGCTAGCTAAGACATCGATCACAAATTCTCTTTTCCCCGTAGTACTCAATCGAATCGAGGTTGCAACGTCTTCGAGTGACATACCTTTCCTGGCAATGCGATTCGTGACGTCAGCCAAAATTCCTGGGCTATAAAAGGGACGTGCAGTATTTCGAGATTTAGTTCCAATTGCATCCGGCATAAAACAGAAGTGGATTAGCAACAATTATTTAGACCAATAGTTAACACCGATGAAGAAGTATGCCTGAAACAAGCTCAGCTATGGTGAAAGTTACTTACCGATCATCTCCAACACAATGAATCTTCATTCCCATTACAGCCTTCTTCTTCTCATCCGTGTCTCTTCGAGTTAGCCTCGTAGGCTGTATATTAAGTTCTTCGAGATTCCCGTTGTTCAGAGATTTGAAAAAAGAGCTTGATTCTTCTTTCGGCAGCGCTACATGCATTTGAATTATAAATTCATCTCCCAACCGCACCATTTTTGAATGCGTAACGTTTCCTCCTTGACTGGCGACATGACTAGCAAGCTGTGCAACCATTCCTGGTCTGTCTTTGCCCGCTGCCGAGATGCTCACGTGATCGAGATTCCGATCCATTTCAACTGGTGTTGTATTAAAAGCATCCAGACCTTCCATAAAAATTTGATACGAGGCGTTCGTAACAACACCGCCAGCCACATCATCTGCATGAATCGCATCTCCGCCTCGCATCGCTGATAAGACTGCGGTCCACAGCAACGACACACCAGCCACGAAAGGAATTCGAAGGTGCATTGGCATGAAGGCAAAATTGACAAGCGTTGCTGGAACCCAAATTTTCCACAGAGCTATCAAATCTTCTTTCATATTCGTGCGGTAGTCACTCAAAACGCGACTAATGTCTGGTTTTCCGTCATTGCCTTTTCCGCCCATCACAAGTTCTTTCGTAATGTAAAAGGCAGGAAAGTACATGAGAGGGTGGTGAACACATTGATCCAAAAAAGTTTGCAATCCTA
Organism: Pseudo-nitzschia multistriata; assembly: GCA_900660405.1. Lineage (NCBI taxonomy): Eukaryota > Bacillariophyta > Bacillariophyceae > Bacillariales > Bacillariaceae > Pseudo-nitzschia > Pseudo-nitzschia multistriata. The sequence goes on from CAACVS010000464.1 coordinate 2,073, forward strand.
AATTGCATAATCCTCGAATATCCTTCACTTTTTGTCTGAGGGGCTTGGCGGCAAATTTGGCAGCGTTTGGGAAAAGTCTACCAAAAATTGGAACGTAAAGCGTGTATTGAATACCTCCCAAATAGACAAAACCAAACGCTGCAAAAGCAGCATTTCGTCGCCAATCGATTTTCTCCTTGCGCTCCACTACTTTTTGAACCAGCAAATCAGAAAAACTTGTCTTGAATCCGGACAAGACAACTCCGAATGCGAGGGGATACTTCGCAGGAGCGGAGCGGGCTGTCGACCACACCCGAGAGGCGCCTGCTGTACGCATTGCGGTGGATAAACTCCTCCGAGCAACTCCAGAAGCCGACATTGTTCGTTATTGTTGTGATAATTTCCTCGCTCCACTGCTTTGAATTTTTCTTCTTTCTTTTCTATTTTTTGTAACTTTTGATCGAGGTTGCTACGACGGAAGAGAAGAGGTTGATGTGAACTGAGGAAAACGAAAAATTCAACGCAAGGCGTTTGGAACTAACAGTCTTCAAGAATTCAGAAAAAACAAAAACGTGCATTCTGCAAGAAGAACAAGTGCACGTGACAATGATTCTCATTAGAACAGAAGATTCGATGGTTAGAATTGTTGGCGCGAATGCTTCAGAAAATAATACTATTTCCGTCAGCAGATGGATGTTCATCCCCACAGCCTCTCCAGCTAAGGTGACTTCCGTCCGTTAGTCAACCGTAAATAAACGATGCATCATTGATTTTACAGATGATTGATTCGAAGCCGAATCATCAAATTAATTACGCGTCTTGATCTGATATTTAAAAGATTGTGATAGAAAGATCGAAATATTTCTGACGACGGACGGACGTTTCATACTTGATTTCGGTCCGTGCAGGAATATCCTCACTTCGCTGACGTGCCTGCTTCGTAAGGAACCATTGTTTCGTACTTCAGGTATCTCTAAAGCAAGATACGATACTATAGGATTGTCTGGAACCATGTCGATTTCAATTTTTGGGAAAAGAATTAGATTCCCAGGTCCCCCTCCTGGTACCGAAAATTGTGATTGGTTTTTATTAAAAAAATGTGATCAGAAATAACAAATTTATGATCAATTATTTTAAAGTGATTTGTGTAAAATTTCTACTAGTAGTCCCAGTACTATTGTATAGCTATGGCGCTTAAAAAAACACGATCGGATCGTGGATTTTGAATCTGATATTCATGCACGAATATTGCTGATATCTTCCAGCACTGTTACTACTACTAGTAGTAGTAGGACCCCCCAACTCCCCCACATGACCATGATCCTCTCTTTATTATGAACACTAGTATGGTGTGCTTATCTCTGTTAAGCAGCTGATGGAGACCAAGTTACAACTCAAACTGTCAGTTCAAGACTAAAACAGGCAGTTATACCACGGTTGAAATAACACAGCAGTGTGTAGTAGATAATGCTGGGCCATCTTTTTACCATGTAATGACTACTTTGACTCAACACATTTTAGTCCCACAATGGACACTCCTTACCTCAACTGTTACTAATTGTGTGAACTCAAAATTTGGCAATGCACTACCTTAATTGTCCATTTGTTTGTTTCTGGTTGATCAGAAGGCACAGTGGTGGATGCATTTCTCCATTCTTTAACACAACAATGCATCAATCCCATTTCTTTCTCTTCAAATTGAATGAGAACAATAAATCCTGTGAGCAAGAAAACCCCAGCTAAAAATTGATGATAGCACTGAACAAATAAGAAGCAAGCAGCAAAACAAGAAGCAAACTGAGAAACTCAAAACACCAGACTTCCTTGTTGTTGAAGACCTCCACAAGAAGGATGTGTATCAACAATACCCCAAGATCCCCTGACCCAGGGGAGCACTCTTGTTGGATGAAATTAAACAGGAGGAAGAAGGCAAAAACAAAGAATGCAAGACACCAAGCTAGGATGCCTGTTTACAAAGAAGGATCCAAGACCTGGTGTGCTCCCAAGCACTGGATGCCCAAGAAGCACAAGCTTGTAATCATAAAGGGTAACATGGAGTTGAAGTAGCACCCATCATCAAAGGCAAGGGCAGCAGCAACGTTGATCAATGAACAGCAAATTGATTCAGGATTCAGATTGAAAATTCAAATATTTATGGATACCTCTGTACCTCATCCCAAAACTCCTGAGGCCCCTTCACCAGAAATAATCACCAGCAATGATCCCTAACCACAGATCCAATTTGTATTGAATCAATACTGAAAGTGGGTGGAGGAGTGGGAATGGGACAGGAAGCCAACACCACACAACAACAAAGAACTCAATGAGACCTGTGCTGGTTGTTTGAAGAAGACCTGCTTGAAAAGGAAGATCATGCAAAGGCTATTTAATTGGCTTGATTTGAGAGGCTGCACTTGCCTCCAAAGATGAGAGTTGGGGACAAACATGAGTGGTTCTTGGAGATCTATGGGTCTATAATGAGAAGGGAAAAGAACTACACTCCAGGCATTCAGTGTGCACAAGAGTTTGCTTATGATGAATGGGGGAACAAACTTCTCTTTTGATTCAGATGATGATGAGGAATTGTATGCAAAAGAGAACTAGCAACCCAAAAAAGCAAACAAAAAAGCAGCTGAATTAGCAATCAAATAACAAATTGGTTCAGCAACCAAACAGGACTGTCCATATTTAACCTAGACTGCTTCTTAATTATTTTGTTTGTTACACTGCTTCTATTGGTCCAACCACTCCACGACCACTGACTAATCCTCTAGAACTACTAGCAGTGTCCTCCTCATCCTCATCCTCAGTATCCAATAAGTATTTCATGTATTCAGTGGTAGTATCTCTGAGCTCATCATTGCTATGAGAATTCCAGCCACTCCTATCGCAAACTGTTTTGTCATTCCTTACCTTTTTGAAAGACCAATCATCTCTTCCAAGACCAAACCACCATTCATACTAATTAGGGTAATTGCCATTACTGTATTTGGTGATTAACTCCCCATTGAAATTCCCTTTCCTGTAAGAAGCATTCCAACCCAAAGGGACTTTGCAGATGCTACATATTGAGTAAGTTCCTGCCCCATACACCATGTAACAAGGATTTTTGTTCCTGGATTTTGCACAAAGAACCACTGCCACCATATGCCTTTTATACTCCTTCTGTATGAAGCAGAACCTTCCATTGGCCTGGTTCTCTTTGGTGGTCTGCAAGTTATGATATGCAAGCAACTTGCTGTTCTTGAGAAAAGTCTTGCATGTCTTCCTTCTAGAAGCCCTCCTGTTCCTGATTTTTCAATGTGCTTGTGTGCACTGCCTTGGTCCAGTATCACAATTATAGACCTGCTCCACTGGAGCATATTTGATCATCCTCAAGACATGCCTCTGACAAAACTCGTGATAGCTCACCATGTTGCTTACCTTCCACTCTTCACCAACAAGGCTGGTCTGATTTGATGTCCCTCCCCTTCATTGGCATCAGAGATTTACACAGTAGTGTATCTTGTCATGTTGTTGTAATAAGTTAGCTTCTTCTGCAAACCCCAGTATCCCATTTTTTGCAAATAAATTACTTAGAAGTAAATTGGGAAAAAACAGATTGTTCATTTTCAAGTTTATCTTGACAATCAGTCATTCCATTACTTAAGAGTACCAAATTGCTCCAAGGACTCAAAAAATCAGACAAATTTGTGATTGGTCATTCCAAGATTGAAGAGAACTAAATTGTTCCAAAAACAAAGCTGTGATTTGGTTGTTTCACAATGTTGGAGAACAAACTTAATACTCCCAAGATATTGTGATCAGTCATTCAGACATTAAAAAGAACCCAACAATAATAAATTTGGACAGCTTTGGCTACAGTTATGGCTATGACAGGCATGATGCAACAACTGACACCTTGTTGTTGGACAAGATTGAGTCCTGCAAAAAACACCACCAGTTCCTCTAAAAGAAGTTGGGGAAGAGCATCACAGAGCATAGCAATGCTAATGCCAACACCAACATTGACAGTCTCTACAACAACATTTGGCCACCAGCAAAAGGGCTAAATAGTACTAAACCAATAAGAAGGAGTCATTGTCATGATTGGTAATTCCAATATCATCAAACTGGTTATTTTTACATGATGAAGAAAAAATCCCATTCCCAAGACTTGGTGAATTCTGTCAGCACACCAAGCCATAGTACAACCATCCAAACAGAAGTGGAAAAGCCCAAGACTAGCAGCCAAAAGAAGTGCATGTTGTGAAGAACTAACAGAGGTATTATGGAAGCTAGAACCATCACTTCTTGCTGGTGGGAGAATGTTATGCAAAAAGTATCATCACAATGTACACAATCATTGACTTGCCAATGTGTAAAACAAATATGAACAAACTGTCAAGCAACAATGATACCACGTAGCAATCAAGATTTCAGGGAACATAGAGTGAGATCAGGGAAAACAAAGTTTGGTGGAAAAAATATTGTTTAGCGTCATGAATGCTGCACTTATCTTTCAAGTGATGATCTACTAACAATGAACAAACTTGATTCAATCTCATGTTCTTCACCAAGCGCAGGACATATTCCAGATAAGGACTCACAATTCTTGAATCACACATTAGTATGGTCTAGATCACAGAAGAAGTCAAAGTACCAGATTTTCATGGAAATTGAGCTGGTGATGTGGGAATACATTGAGGAAATGAAAGGGGAAAATTCAAGAATTATAAAACCTTGGGACAAACTCCCAAAAGATATTTGCTTTTGCAACAAACAGCAATGCAGAAAAAGGTGCAATAAAAAGATAGCATATTTTCTGAGTTTCTCAAAACAACACATTATAAAATATAAATGAGAGATTACCAGATCACACTATTGCTATCAAGGACTCAAACCTAAAACTGTAGATAGACAAAAAAGAAAATACAGAGACATACCAGAATTTTAGAAATACTGGTGCTTGCTAAATGCCAGATCAGATACTGACAATTTTGCAGGTACAAACAAATCTCTCCAAAGGATATGTCCAATGCTTAAATTGTATGTTGATGGACCTGTCATGATCAGTGGCAACATAGATGTTGAAAAGTCAAAAGCAAATGGAGCAATTTGTACATTCTTCAAATCTATCAAACTGAAAAATGGGTACCAAGATTGTGAAATTATTGACATTGATGGATTTTATGTTTGATTTGTAGATGCTGAGAAAGTTGAATGGATGGATGTAGTCCTTGAAGAAGAAGACTAAAAATGTGATCACTTTAACTCCTCAAAACACTGCTGTTTTGATGACCACAAGAATATGAATCAACAAGAATCACCAATGATCAAACTCAAACAGGTCACAAAGGAATATGTTTCACTCAATTTCCAATCAATATTACTAATGAGGGAACTTTTCACAAATTACAGGGGGGATCTTTTGAATGTGAACCTACTACATAGCTAAAAGTCATTCTACCGCAACACATAATTTCACATTTATTGCCAAAACACCACCATCTTCACCATGGTGAGGAGACTGATTGCTTTACAACCAGAGCACCTATGAACACAAAAGGGTGCAGTTACAAAGCTCCTTGTCTGCTTAATAAGCAAGGGCGTTGAATGTCATTTGTGTTGCATCTAATTTCATTGAGCTACTAGTACTGTATTATTAAAAAGGGCAAAACAAAACAAAATTGTTAATTTCAGCACTACCCATGATCAGCTGGTGTATCTTGACAACCAAGCAATGGGTCTTCATGAGAATTGGACAAGTGGAAAGAACATTATTCAATTTGTACACCTAGAGGACATGTTGGCTTTGCTTGCTAAGGAGCTGTATTTGGTGCCAAATAAATTTTTGAAACTGGGCATATGGAGCAAGGAATTAAGGAGGAACAACAACACAACATGGCGTCTTGCAAAACAACTAGTAAAGAAGAGCTCCCTGGGTCAGACTGAGTAGCACAAATTGAATGAGGACTATTAGATTGAGGGGTACAGAGCAAGAACCGCCATCAGGCAACTTTTGGTTCAGAAGTTATGTGCAACAGTCTGGAACAAGGGAGAGGGGCCAGAAATGGTGCAATTGAAGTAACCACTGGTGGCAACATCCAAATCATAGAAAGGAGAGCTTCCTGGTCAATTCTGAGTTAGCGAATTGAAAGAGGACTATCAGATTGGGGGGTACAGAGTAAAGAACTTCTGGTGTCAGTTGCATTTTGGTTATGCAATGAAGACTGCTGCTGGCTGTACTATATGGTTTACTATGGTTTATATTTCCAAAGCAAGTGAGGAAACATAGTTGATGAATTATACTACAGCAAGAGTTGGTTGTGGAAACTTTGTGTTTAGTATATGGTTTATTGTGGTCGCTGTTCACACTGTTGGAGGAATTCTTCTTTCTCTTCCTTGTTTTTCATCTTAATGCTCATAGTAACGTCCCAAAGAGATTTCTTCTGTAACTTGTTTCTATATCAACCCAAGGCAGTGTCCTCAATCTTGATTGGACTAGTGTTTTAAGGCCAAAATTGGCTGGTTCCCTAGACTGGCTACGGCATAGTAGGAAATAGGAGGCAGAGGACCAGAACTCTAGTAGTAGTACTACTAGTAGTATAAAAAGAAAAAACAAGAACTTCTTTAGACCACCAGCAGACTAAGCGCCCAGACCAACAAGATGATACAATTACTTAGAGATTCATGTCATTGGGATGCTTAAGGATGTTCTGGCGGCTTAGAACAAGTAGTCTGCTGAAGTTACAGTAGTGTATGGCCAAAAGTCATGTGTTAATTCTACTACTAGTAGTAGCTGTAATTTTACTCCGAATTAACTCGTACCGTAGGTACTGTAAATAACAAGTAAATCTCAATTCATTTGATGTTGTCATGACCATGTCAAATCAAAATTGCTGGAAATCCGTACCGCTACGTGACGAACGGCTTCCCAAAAAATTAGATGCATGACTAACGCTAAGCCCGCCGTCATACTCCATATTGACTTCGTAGAGAGCAACTTGGTCTACCTGCTCCACGATGATAGCGTCAACTTTTCGCTTGCCGATTGTTGTCTTGATGTATTTTCTTTCTTTCCAGCTAGGCATTTCATCTGCATTCGTCGCGATACCGACGGCGCTTCTGTACCAAACAGTCCCCACATACATTGAAGGCAAACGCAAGAAAGAATTTGACCTTAACTCCAAGTTTATTCCCGACGCCGATGATACAATTCGGGTTAGAATTTGGCGAGCGTTGAGTTCCAAGTTCGGTGAGGAGGTTTCTCTGAAAGAGTTGGGTGCGATGGTGGGTGAAAGGCGGATGGGAGAGCTACGATCTCATTTACAGCACGTTGAAAAGCAATCGAGAACACTCCGGAATAAAAGCGCTGAATGGAAGGAACGTCGAGGATTAACGGGCACAAAATTCGAACGCGATTCCAAGATACGAATACAGATTCGCCGGGGGAAGAAGAATATGCTCTCCATCAAACTTTGCTAAATTGCACAAGTCGGTGCAATTTGATGTCAAAAGGGTTGACCTGACAGAGCGATTTTAAGTTTTTTGTAGCGTCTCGTTGTAAACGTACTATGAAACTAGAACCATGTTCCTAATCATGACACCGCTCTCGGACAGAGCTAGGTCTTCTTTATTATTATACCCTTCTATAATGCAACGAGTTTTTCATTTACCGAGTCTGCAGTTGGAGCATCTCCTTTCACATTCACAACAGCAAAGTCTACATCTCTTGCGCTATTGCCCTCCATGAGTTGCGCTGTAACCTCAGCAAGGGTACTTCTGAGCGTATCTCCTAGCAATATGTCGCCTTTACCAAGATTTACGTCCTGGGTTTCGGAGTCTTTGTCTAATTGGAAAAGTGTTCCAAGATAATAATTATTGTCGTATGGTCCTCCAAACAATTGACCTGGCCTTACGATGGTGTAAGAAAAGCCGTCCTCGGATGCCGAATCCATGAGTGCTTGCTCACCGGCAGCTTTAGCGTCCAGAACACCGCATGCGTTCAAAATGGGAAAGGGCATGCTTTCTCGGCGAGTCACACCTATCGAGCTCAACATGATGGCGCGCTTCCGGCTCACCTTGGATGATGCTTTCCAAGCATCCAAAACGAGCTTGTTACTTAGATTATCAACGTTTCGGGGCGTGTTCAGCCCTTTTGCGTCCAGTTGGTTGAGGGCTTCCCGCACATCGAATTTTGAGTCCAAAAGCGCGTTGATAACCTCGGAAGTGACAGAAAATTCCCCGGATCGGGACCATGCCTTGGTTGGAAAGGCTGTTGTTCCTGTGCAAATAACAATAGCATTGGCGTCACACAGTGCAGGATAGAGCGAATCGGGGCAAGACAATGTTTCTGGTTTGGAGGTCGATGTCACCTCTTCCAACAGGTCTGTCTCGAACAAAGAGATGCTGTCTTCTCGTCCCTCGAAAAAGGGTTTGACGGAGTCCGCATTCCGAACGATTCCATTCACTTTGTACGTATCTGACAGGCGAAGGGCTACCAGCTTTCCGACGTTTCCGGAGGCACCAACAACTGCGACTGTATCACCAGGTTGAAGTATTCCACCATTTGTGGTCTTCAACAACCCTTTCCCTTCTCCTCCATTCCCAGACCACGGAAAGTTAGGCATTTGGAAGTTCCCAAAAGAAAGGCATCGTCCAATCGTAAGGGCGAAGAACAATGTAATTCTAGTCGTCATTGTTGTCGCTTGCGCCTTCATCTTTGACTGTCAGTGCTGTTGGAAGCGAAAATGCTTTTGAAGCGTAGTTCCTTATATGACAGATTTTAATAAGATCGTCGACGAGAATGCTTTCTCATACGAAGTACCAAAGGATGGTTCAAGCTACCGTCGTCCTACTGCTACCTGCTTCTTAATATCATTGTTCTCTCACGTACGTACGTACGTACGTACTTACGTACCGATACCGATTGTATTGTTGATTGTTGCCCAGTAAGTAATTTTGGATTTTGGCCACGTACCGTACCGTACTTGGGTACCATAAGTACCGTACATGCATTTTTGTTTGGGAGATCTTTGCTTTGGTTCAGGAATAGGAATCGAATACGACGAACGAGTAGACTGCAGTACGTACTTTACCATACGTGCGCTACTTCTACTTCGTATTTTAATATTTTTTGTGTTTTTTATTTTTTTCAATGAAGTAAATTTTAAGGTTAAAGTTAATTCATATTTTCGACTCCTACGATTAACTGGGCGTGAGAATTATCACGGGAGGAAATGGATTATCTGTTTTCTAGTAGACCGGAAAGAAGTAACTGAGTAGTTTGTGCGGCCGCATCTACGCAGCCTCAAATTTCGTCTTCCATCCGCGTCGCTTGCTTATCATCTTCATTGCACCAGCCGCTCCGTTATTGCACGATAACACTCCACCCACTACATCTTAACTATTTTTGAAAATAAAAGGATTAACCATGGCCGACGTAGAAGAACCAGTTGAAGATATTGTCGCCGACGAAGAGGTCGAGGAAGAAGTTGAGGAGGAGGAAGAAGAATTTGTTGCCGTTGGAGCCAGTGAGGTCAAGCTTTTCGGAAAATGGGCATTCGATGACATCGAAATCCGCGACCTCTCCCTTGAGGTGAGTGCCGTAGTAGTAGACAATTTTTCGACTCGACTAGGCAGAGAACAAACACATCAACACAGACGGATTGCAATGCTACCGAACTGCCTCAATGCCATCGAGTTTGATTACCTCAAAAACGAAACAAATACTAACAATTCCGAACCTTTTTATTCGCGCACAGGATTACATTGCTTGCAAGGGTGACCATGCCGTTTACCTTCCACACACTGCCGGACGTTACCAACAAAAACGATTCCGCAAGGCTTCGTGCCCAATTGTCGAGCGTCTCGTATGCTGCCTAATGAAGAAGGGACGCAACAGTGGTAAGAAGCTCATGGCCGTCCGAATTGTTCAGCACACGTTGGAAATCATCCACTTGTTGACCGACCAAAACCCTATCCAGGTTGTTGTTGATGCCATCATCAACTCTGGTCCTCGTGAAGATTCCACCCGTGTCGGAGGAGCTGGTGTTGTCCGTCGTCAAGCCGTTGATATGTCTCCTTTCCGACGAGTCAACTACGCTCTTTACTTGTTGGCCACCGGAGCCCGTGAAGCCTCCTTCCGTAACTTGAAGACCATGTCCGAGTGCCTTGCCGAAGAATTGATCAACGCCGCCCGAGGTTCATCTAACTCTTATGCTATCAAGAAGAAGGATGAGATTGAACGTGTTTCCAAGTCCAATCGTTAAACAAGTCCATGCGTGCTTCTTTCTTCCGCGCTTCTTGGTTGGTGCATTTTGATCGTAGCTGCAGTTATAATAAAACCCCTTTATTTTCAAAAAAAAGTCAGATTCTAGAAAAGTACATGGTTCAAGAATTGGTGGGTTCCCAGAGCATAGCAAGTCGCAGTACGATACAACATGCACAGGTATAGTATCGTCAAACAAGAAGCAAAGAGTTCGCAATTTCATTGTGTGAAGGTTTCAGCCAGGATTACTCTCAGTACGCGGTCGAATTGCGAGAACCACTCTATTGCAAAGAACTATGCTCCAAGAAAGACGCATTTCGTTTCGTTTCAAACGCATTGGTGGCGAGACATCAAAAATCGTGTTTCAAACCAAGGGATAAGAAGTGGCATCATGGTGGCGATTAACAGTTAGATTATAGCCGGGCGTGTTCTCTCGGCGATGCTTAGATTCGTTCGTTTCCCCCACGACGAAAGTCAACTGCCAAGCCGCCAGGCCTGCCAGCACGAGTTTTCGCGATATTCTTGGGTGCTGCCTTTTGTCTCCCGCGTGACCTGGCTTCCGAAGGGATTCCTCTCGGATTCCCAAAGGATCTCGGCGCGACAAGGATTGAATGGTGCCGTGGTCTTGTAGCCGGTGCCTTCGTTGGCTTCCTCCGTGCGCATCGAGGCAATGGCCTCGGATATGACTTCCTGGTCTTCTTGGCATTCGTCCAGGGTATACGCCGTGATCACGATTGGTATCCCGCCGATTTTTCTGGTGCGTTCGTCGTCAGCGATTGCTGCAGTCGCTTCCGCCGTCGACAAAGAAGCAGTAGGGAAGCTCGCCAGGTACTGAATCGTGGTTGCCCATTCTTGGTAGCCCCATATCCCTGCGTTGAATGCCACCGCCAAATCCGGGGCTATCTTCGTACCGAGAAGCAAGCCGTCCGAAGGCTTTTGGTCGCCTTCTTCCCTTGCCAGTTTGAGCCGTTCGTCCAAAAACTCGTGATACACCCCGGAATGACAGGTTGCGGTGGCGCTAATAGACGACGCTGCCGACTCCATCAGGTCCACGACACCCTCGGTCGTTGTCATCAGCTCGCGGCCGATCAATCGAAAGTGTATCCGAATGCGTCGCTGTCCCCGTTCGAAGAAAAGGTAGTCCCGGACCCACCGGACGAATGGGCGGAAGGTGTCTCGAATGGTCGACGCGTTTTGGCACTCGACGTGGTCGACGCCCACAACGTCGATCAGGAGGCAATCGTCCGGGAGCGCGGCCAGGAGCGACAATCGCACCATAGCTTCGGCAAGGGTTGCGGATCGAGTAAGGTTCGCCGTGGCCCGGCGCGACGCGGGCGTTGGTTTTGGTCGGTAAAATTCGTGGCGGGAGGCCTTTGGAATCAGCACGTGCGAGTGATCTGTGTTTTTGTTGGTCTGTTGCTGTTGCTGTTGCTGTTGCTGTTGCTGTTGCTGTTGCTGTTGC
>CAACVS010000465.1:0-22959 GCA_900660405.1 Pseudo-nitzschia multistriata
GATGCTGGATGCCATTTCATCTCCATGTTCCCCTTTACGATTGCAAGCTTCCGACGTGGCAACCAGTGCTTGTGAGCACAGGCCTTTGGTCCTTTGTAAACAAGCAACCTGGCTTGGTGTCGGGCCTTCTTTGTTCTTGCTCTCCTCCTGTTCAATTTAACTCTTTGCTTTGGATGGCAACCAAATAAGACTGCTCCCGTGCGTCGTGGAGGGACTGAGTCMGGGGAGCTTGCAGGGTAGCGTCGATATACATCCTTATGGAGGTCTTCCACTAGGAAATCCGGCGTTTTGAGTTGCTCATCTTGCTCATCTTGCTTGTTTTGCTTATTATGCAGTTTTTGCTTCCTTTTTGCAGTATCCTCCATACTTGGCAGGGGTAGTCTCAGTCACAGAGTGTTTTGTTCTCGATCGATTTTAAGAGAAAGAAACGGGATCGATACACCAGGTTAAAAGCACGGGGAAATGCTTCCGACACTGTTCCTTCTGATAAACCGGAAACAGAACAAATGTATCAAGGAGGGGTTTTGCCAAATTTGAGTTCACAYGATTAGTGGCCAAATTTAGTGAGCTTGTCCGTTGGGGGATTGAGTCAAAGTAGTCATTACACGGTGAAAAGATAGCCCAAAATCCCCGCACAGTACAAAATACACGTAGAAAGTTAACTAGGGTACAACTCACTYGAACAGCCATAACTTTTTCCCCAACGGGCGCTTAAGTACAAGAAGCACATGGTTRAAAAGAGAATTSAAAGAGCTTKCGAATGCGGTGGGGGAGTGCGGCGTACGACGAATATTGACGGATATACGTTTATGTATATATTGAATTGCTAATGTACGACTGGGTCGGCCGGAATCACTCCGCCAACGCTATACGATATTAATGTGAGAATAAAGTACATTGCAATTAATTCTAATCCATTGGAAACTGTCAGAAAAAAATTGTGATCATTTCTGATCACATTTTTTTGTGATCAAAACTAATCACAAAATAAAAAGGGGACCGGAGAATTGAGATTTTTCCAAAAACATCGAAATCGATATGGTTCCTGATTTTTTCAAATGGGACTCACGACTCAATTTGATCACGATTTCTGTTCGACCCGAAATATTTCGTTGTTCTCCCCTCCCCTATTGAACAACATTTATCTTTTCTTCCCTTCCCTGTCGTGATGTACCGCTTCCAGGTACGAGTACCGGTATCCCATCAATTCAGCTGTCAAGCGCTGATCGCCAATCAACAATCAACAAAAAAATAATAGAATCCTTTCTGATATCCTTCGTAAATCTTCGTGTCGTCGAGAAACAGTGGACATTCACGAACAAACCCTCGTTACCCGAGAAAAACTGTAGATTCGATCTCTATTTCTACTGCGGTACGCCTGAGCCTCAAAAACTTATTTGTTTAACAGCAAAACAGTATCATGATGATTTTATCTTCAGCCCTTGTAGCCACATTGAGCTTAATCTCCCATACCGAATCATTTGCTCCGAGAGCACGTGTTCGATCAACATCGACATCGGCGCTTTCGAGGGTCAATGAGAAAGTTCAGAGTGCTCTCTTCGTTTCGACATCTGATCCCATCACTGGGGATGGATCGCTCCCAGCAGGGACCACTGTGGCTGCCGTGCCGAAGGTTGCTCAACGATGGAGGAAATCAACGAAGCAATTGGCAACGTTGGGTCCTAGCAGCGGCGACAAAGAAATGATCGAAACGGTACGTGCCAGACAGCACAATGCATTGAAGAATGAAAATAGTTGTCGTCAAAGACGGACGTGATGATCGTAAACTTTATATTGGCCCCCATTTCTACGGTCTTGTTCTGTGAAACTCATCATCTGAATCTTTTGCAATTTCTTAGTTATTCCTCGCAGGAGCTGATTGTTTCCGTTTGAACTTTTCTCATGGATCTCAGGAACAGAAGAAAGAGCTATTGATGACAATCCGTGAAATCGAAGAGAAATATTCGCATCCAATTGGTATTCTTGGGGATTTGCAAGGACCAAAATTACGAGTACGTGTAATTTACAGCAAGTATCATTGACTATCTCAACCCAAAAGTAAAGTAATTCATCTTTCTTACTTGCCTCGTTGCGTTGTTTTGTTGTATGATTTCAAATTCTGTAAATAAAAAAGGTCGGAGAATTCTCGAATGCCGAAGGTGAATATCTGGTAGCCGGTAACACATTCCGGTTGGATCTCGACACAGCCCTCGGCGACAATACTCGTGTGAATTTACCGCATCCAGAAATTATTGGTGCCAGCGAAGTTGGGCACACTCTAATGGTTGACGATGGAAAGGTCAAGCTGACCGTAATTGAAAAGGGTGCCGACTATTTGGTTTGCAACGTTGATGTTCCTGGAAAAATCTCTAACCGAAAGGGTGTCAATACTCCAGATTCTATTCTCGATATTAGTCCCTTGACCCCGAAAGATAGAAGCGATCTGGACTACATGCTGGAAATAGGTGTCGACTGGGTCGCTCTATCATTTGTTCAAAAACCGGAAGACATCTTGGAGATTCGTGACATTGTCGACAAAAAGATACCCTCTGGCGACCTGAAGCCATCAATTATGGCTAAGATCGAAAAGCCGTCTTGTTTCGAGAGTAACAACCTTGCTAGGCTGGTGGAACTATGTGACGGAATTATGGTTGCAAGAGGAGTGAGTGCCTTCTGTTCTGAGTGTGATTGTTGCGGAAGATACATTACTAATATTTATGTTTGCCTCTCAACCTGTTTGTTTGTCGCACATTTCTTGGGAAAATCCATAACAGGATTTAGGCGTCGAATGTCCGCCCGAKGATGTTCCGATTCTACAAAAGACAATCATCGACGAGTGCCGGGAACAAGGTAAACCAGTTGTTGTCGCAACACAGATGTTAGAATCGATGATCGAGAGTCCGACTCCTACTCGAGCCGAAGCATCCGATGTAGCAACTGCAATTTATGATGGTGCCGATGCAATAATGCTGAGTGCAGAATCTGCCGCTGGTATGGTATGTTTATTTCTTCAGAAATTTCGCTGATATGCTAAGGGCACTAGAGTAGTGTCTCCCACGCGTGAACTTTTCCCTCAATAATTCTTTTTCCCTTCACGTACGGTTCAGTATCCAGAAGAATCGGTAGCTATGCAACAGCGAATTATCAACCGGGTCGAGGGAGATCCTCACTACCGAAGGTATTTGGATGCGAATGTTTTCGGGCACGACAATACTCCCACAGATGCTGTTATTGTGGCTGCTAAACAAGTCTCGAAGACGATTTCAGCCAAGTCCATAGTTTGTTTTTCTCTAACTGGATCCACCGCAAGGCGTGCTTCCAAAAACCGGCCATCGGTTCCAATCATGGCCATGTCACCATTTAAGGAAGTTTCCCGTCAACTTGCCTTGAGTTGGGGAGTATATCCGGATCTTCCGAAGGCTGGAAGTTATGGATATACTGTTAGCGAAGAAGGAATGTTTGACTACGAAAACCCAATTGTAGAGGAAGCATCTGATGATCTTGACATTGTTCTCAAAAGTGCTTGTCGAGCTGCTTTGAAAAAGGGTTTGGTTTCCGATCCAGATGATCTATTGGTTGTGACAGCTGGGCTTCCTTTTGGAACTCCTGGGGCTGCGAATGTGATTCGAATCGTGCCCGCTGCTGGACCATCTTGTTGGGAAGGCGTGTGCCGAGCCTGATGAAGTTTCAACATGAGTGTCTACTGTCTGAATTTAAGAGTTAAGTTTAAAAGAATTCCGCAAGCTCTCGTTTCAAGGCATATTGGAAAGAAATAATCCAAGTGCTACGGATCTGCTGCCAATATTGTGAACGGATTGGTACTGTGTAGCTAGTATATTCAATTAGTTCTATAGAACTAACCCAGCTACAACACGAAGACTCATCGCCACTTTCATCAGATATCTCTTGTACACTGAGGGGAGTAATGCATGTACTTGCGAGGATCTACCATGGGTTCATCGGAATATCCCTCTGGCTTCTTCCCGAGCAATTAATGTTTTGCCGCAAGGACACACAACTGCTTTCGAAACGAACGATTCCACAGCACCATCCCTCTCTTTTGTACGCATTCCTCCACAACATCCAACAGTTCTTTTCTCTCTCATACAATTTGCGCAGCGCAAACAATGAGGCCGGATCGATTCATTCCTGCCATGCAATGTACAAGAACCTTGCCGTTCTCGCTTTTAGCACTTGTCAGATACTCGAAACATTCTTCCCAGTGCTGAGCAATCATATCGTATGCTTCTTCGTCCTCGCCGTCAATCTACTTGCGGGATATGCCAACAGCCGCAAAGTTGCTCGTCATCTCTTTTGCCTTGTGTGGCGGCATGCTGTTTACGGACAAAACGTGCCTGATCCCGGGTTGATTGACACGATCATATTTTCTTGCATTCTTTTCATCTGAAAGGTAAAGCCAGTTAGTTATGTCAACAGGGTGTTGGTTTTCAGGAAGTGGACAAGGTGGGTCATCAATTATATCCTTCACCCTTCGGACCCATGCCCAAGGAATCTGATCGTCTTTCGATGAACGAGAAAGGCCTCGAAAGGATTCCATCATGAGCCAACTGAAATCAATCTTTTATTTGCAAGCAGTCATTTACAGTAACTGCTTCCTGAACATGATATTTCAAGCACTGCTTTGATCGAATAATCAATGAAAGTAAAAGTACGACTAAAAAGTACAAGACGATGACATTTTAAATCTGCATCACGACTCACTCGGATCGTGGACAATGCTTGAGACTTGAAATCAATTTGTAAACGAGCAGAACAAAGCTGAATGAATCTTTTTTCAACCAGTTTTCATAATATTATTTGTACACGTTTCATAGTAATGGATTGAGCAGCTGATTACTCGTCCCACTTCGCCTTTGTCCATCCCATAACGCACATGGCCTCCCTCTTATCTTCATCTAGGTCATCCCACCACTTGTCTAATCCTTCTGGAGTCCACTCTTGCCAGCTTTCTTCGGTGTATCCTGCAACCTTAGCGGCCTTCTTTTGAAGGTGGGGGAGATCGTTCCACTCCGTCCACTGATACTGCTCTTCCCAAGCTTTTTCGTCCCAGCCGAGGATTTCAACGGCCTTTTTCTGCTTGTCGGTCAGATCCCACCAGTGTGTCCAGGAAACCTCGACTTCCTCGCCGTTGTCCCATTTTTCTTCGTCATAGCCGAGTTCTTTGCACGCTGTTTTAGCGTTCGGGGGAAGCTTCTTCCATTCGCATAATTCGAATTTCATATCCTTTCTTAAGAACTTTTTCTTGAAATGAGGATCGGTATTGTTGAATTTGGTCGGTTTCACATCTGTAGGTAACTTGTCCCCGCAGCAGGTGTTCAAAACCTGTTCAGCGATCATGGAAATTGCGGTCGCCATTTTCGGTGCTCTTCTTTCTTGTAGTAGTATTATTTTAAAACGATGGTATGTTTATCTTGGTGGATTGTGAGATGAATCGAGGTGTGCCGAAGGTGATTTTTGACTCCGGTCGTTCTTTTGAATCGTGATCATGTGCACTAACCGATGGACTATCAGACTTTCATCAGACTTTAAAGGTATTTAGCTAAATTGCGACCAAAAAAGAAAGGATACCGCGCATGAATCAAATTGTATTTAGTCACAACGGCAGGTTGCAACGGATCGATTTTTGTGCCCGCTATTTTTAGAAATCCATTGTAACAAGCTTGTCCTCGTTCATGGGTAGAACACGAAAAAAACCGAAAGCCTCAGTTGGTAATGTCTTCTACGGCACTAATAGTACTGAAAAGTACTAAGCATTACTATCGGCTAAACGCTTGCAGTACCGGTAGCGCCGTGATCTTCTATCAAACACATTTTGGGACGGAGCAACTACGAGTACGTAGTACGAAGTTGATGCTACTGCAACTGCTACTGCTACCCGTACTTCGTACGTACTGGTACTTTATGTAAAGAGCAAGGCGCGGAGGGCGCTTATTCCTCTTTGCTACCAACTTGCTGTGCTACTACGCTTCGTGAATGACCTACCGTACATTACAACCTCGCAGCAAACAATCAAAACCGCTTTTGCTAAAAATTATGGCTACTACTTCTACTTGTTGTTCGAATGAGTAGTACCATGAACTAGTCCCATCGCTATTCAAAGCTTTTTCTAGTGATATACCTGGGTTGAAACCGCCTTGCTATTGATACCACTGGGTCATGGCAGTACTTTGTCAAGGCGTGTTTCAAAACATGAGTACTGCACATTCGTACTACTACAACCAGCGATGTTGGAACAAATGGTCTGTAATGACCGAGCCAGGTGAGCCAACATGTATTACTGAGGATAGGCTAGAATGAGGGATTGGAAGAATCAGAAAAGAGATAGCTAATTGGAGGATTACAAGCTAAGACAGCTGCTGATGAAGCTGGTGATGGTGACAGAATACAGATGGTATAGATCGAGCTGGCAAAAGAAGTCTCAAGGAACCTGAGATAGGAACCCTTGAAGTTGAAGAGATCCAGGAGGGATCCAGATACCTTTACAGGTCCATAGTGAGGCAATAAAGGAAAGAGCAAAACAATGAGTATAAGAGGAGTCAATTCCGGACAGAGGCCGTGATTATTGGAGCTGGGAGGAGAGCTCATATTTCAAAGTAATAGAGAATAAGATAGAGAACACTTTATTTAACTCGATTCACTTACTGATTTTCAACCATCTCAACAAGCGAGTCATCGCAGTTCTCTCCTGCTACCGTCGTAGCGCTGCTACTGGACGAGTTCCTAACCATTCTGGTGGTTCTGGAAACAACACTGGGAGTCTCGGGGGAGTCGGAAAGGGATTCCGTCATCATTCCACCACCATCGGCAGCAGCTGGCCAGCCGGCTGTTTTCTCGTACCGGTTCTTCGCCTGGCTTCCGCTGGCAGAGCCGCGAGCAGCGCGGGAAAAACACTTCGCTGGCCCTATTTTTTCTTGGGCTTCTTTTGCCTCGCCTTTCCGGCCTCGCCCAGTTTGGCCCTCAGGGCGGCGCTCGCCCTCGCGTTCCTGGGCGCTTGGTGCCTCGGTTCCGGCCGGGCGTTGAGGATGCCGTGGACGATGGTGCGGTAGGCTGTTCCGCTGCCCTCCACCCTCCGGCCGTGGGCGTTCTGTGCCCTGGCGACCTGCGCGTCCAGAAAGGCCATGTCGTCGAGGTCGTCGTCGAGGGTTTCGTCCTTCTCTTTCTTGGAAGGGCCCCTTCCCGGCGGGGGGTTCCTTCCACCGCCCAGCCTCTGGCCCTTGGGCTTCTTCTTCTTTCGCTTGGCCTGCCTGGAAGACCCCTTGGAATCCCCGGGCCCGGATGGCCGGGCCGCCTGCTGTTCCCGCTGTCGCTGCCGATCCGCGCGCTCCTTCGCGAGCTGCGCCAGCAGCGCGTTTCCCGTGGCCGCCTCTGGTTCGGGAAGGCTAGTTCCTGTTTCGGCCTGGTCCGAGTCGCTGTCGTCCGCCGAGAGGACCGAAAACCCCGGGGCGGCCCGATCGGGTTCGGCATCCGAGGCAGAAGCATCGCCGTCGTCCTTGTCGTCGGTTTCTTGCTCCCGGTCTTCCGCCGGCTCGGCTCCGGCCGGCTTTGCCGGGACCGAGAGGACGAGCCTCCGGTCAACGCCCTCCCTCCCCTCGCTCCGGTGTTCCAGGACCTTTTGCTCCGCTAGCTCGTGGACCAACCGGCGGTCCCCACGGGAGAGCTCTCGGCCCAGAACCATCTCGTCCCCCGGTCGGCCCCCAGCGGCAAACTCCTCGATCCGGGCCACGAGCTCCGGCCGAAGCCCGGGCTCTGGATTCCTTTCTCGCCGGTTCCCGCAAGGCGGACGGGCCGATGGAGGGACCTTGCGCTGCGGCGGGCCGCTGCCCGCAGCGGTCTTCTCCGGCGGCGGCTCCGCGAGCAGGCTCGCCAGCTCCCGCTCGACGGCCTCCAGGTCGTCCTGGTAGCCCGCGTCGTTGCCGCAGCTGCTTTTGTCTTCCGAGAGGTACTCGATGGCCGACCGGTGCTCCCCGTGGTTCCCAACCCATTCGATGAGGCTTTCGACAAAAGGGCTCCCGGAGACGGTGTCCGAGTCGCAGACAAGGGCCAGGTGCCGCCGGGCCCGGGTGACCGCCACGTTCTGGCGGCGGTCGTCCCTCAGAAAGCCGATCCCCCCCGGCCTCCCGCCACGGTCGCTGCTCCGCACCAGGCTCAGGACCACCGCCTCCTTCTCCCCGCCCTGGAAACCGTCGACGCTGCGGATCTCCAGCGCCGGGAATTCGCGGTGGAGGAGGCCGCGGATGAGTTCCACCTGGCCGTTGTAGGGGGTGACGACCGCCACCTGGTGCTGCTCGACGCCCAGCGCCAGGAGCTTCCGGACGTGCTTCTCCACGATCGAGGCCTCGCCTTCGTTGAAGCGGGAGCCGGCCTCTGTCTCCCCCTCGTGCATGCCGCACCCGGCGGTGTCGATCAGCAGCAGCGTCGTTTCGCCGAGGTTCTCGGTCCCGGCGGAGGCTTCGCTCCCGAGCCGTTTCCGAACCGAGACGAGCTGGCCAAGGGTCCGGCTCCTCGCGCTCTCGTGGGTTTCGAGCTCTCCCCGGTACATTGCCGAGCTGGCCCAGTCGGCGATCTGGTGGTGCATCCGGTACTGGATTTTCAGCATCCGGGAGATCTCTCGCTCCCGCGTGCGGTAGAGGTCCATGAGGCGCTCAAAGAGCGTGACCCCGAGGCCCGCTGCCACGCGCGGGTCCTTCGACTTGATCGTGGGGGGGAGCTGGCAGTGGTCCCCGGCCAGGACGACCTTCCGGCCCCGTAGAATTGGGATCCAGCAGGAGGCCTCCAGCGCCTGAGCCGCCTCGTCGATGACGACCAGGTCGAAGCCCGGGTCGTCGCCGGCTGTGTGGCCGTCTGTCTCGGTCGGGTTCGTGATCGAGTTGAGGGCGCGGTTGTCGGCCCCGACGGTGGTGGCCAGCACCACGTGGGCGGACCGGATGAGTTCCCGGACGACCTTTTCTTCCCGGGCCCGGACCTCCCTTCGCAGGGTCCCGATGTCCCTGTAGGCGGCCCGTTTGTCGAGCGCGTCCTTCTTCCTCGGCCGGCCGCTTCCGCTCCGACCCCCCGCCCCGCTGCGGTCTCTCGAAACGGTCCTCAGGCAGGCCTCGAGCTCCCTCCGGACGTCCCGGACGATCTCGGTTCCGTCCGAGGACTGCACGAGTGCCTCGAGGCTGTGCTTCAGAATGGACGGCTTGATGCGGGCGGGGTGGCCCAGCCGGACCACCCGCAGCGGGGGGGAACTCGGCTCCTGCTCCTGTTTCTGTCCTTTCTCTCCCACTTCCTCGGTCAGCTTTTCCAGGATGTTGTCCACGGCGACGTTGCTCGGTGCCGTGACCAGGACCCTCATGCCGTGGTGGTGGACGGCCTGCCGGACGAGCTCGGCCACGGTGGTAGTCTTCCCGGTCCCGGGTGGCCCGTGCACCAGCGCCACCCTCCGGTCCGGGTCCAGGGCAAAGGCGATGGCCTCTCTCTGGCTCGCGTCCAGCCCTGGGTGAAAGCACCGGGGGGCTGGTTTGGGGCTTGGGTTCGACTTTCGATTTGGGCTTGGGCCCTCCCCGCTTGGAGGGGAGAAGACGGCCCGGACGACGGGACCCGCGATAAGGTGGCCCTCGCCGTGGCGTTCCAGGCGGTCCAGGGCGGCCACCAGCTTTTTGTGGACCTCGGCGGACCCCCGGGGCACCAGGGCGAGGGGAATGCTCTCCAGGAGGCTCGTTTCGTCGCCGTTGCCGTCGTTGCTGCTGTCATCGTTCTTGCGGTTGTTCTTGCCGCTCCCGGACTGCTTCTTGGGCTTCTTCCCGTCCGGAGGCCGCCGGTCGGAAAGGGCGACCGAGACCGAGGTTTCCGAAACGGCGCACACGACACCCCCGAGGGTTCTACCCCCGGTGTGGCTTCCCCCCGAGGAACGGATCTCCACCTCGCTCCCGACGGCAAACCGGTGGGCCGGGAGGAGGCGGATCCCCTCGCTCCCGGTCTCGCTATCGCTGCTGTTGTTGTTGTTGTTGTTGCTGCTGCTGCTCTCGCTCAGAGTGACCAGACGGACGACCGTTCGGCCATAGAGGCCGACCGAGACCTCCGAGGCCTCGAGGCGGCTCAGGACGCCGGACCGCCGGCCGTCGTTCTCGCTCCCGTCGTTCTCCGCCCGGAGTTCCAGGTCCAGCAGCTCGCGCTGCGCCTCGACGAACCGCCGGACGCTCATTTCAAGGGTGTGTGGACGTGTGTTGGTTGGGGGTGTCGGGATCAGGGTGTGTCTCTGTCCCTGGAGGCTTGTTCGGAACGCAACAGGGGCCAACACAGCTACGGTACAGCAACAGCCTCGTGTGTGTGGTTTTTGTGTGGAACAAGAGCCCGAAACCGATGCGACGAGTTCAAGTAGAACCTACGTTACCGTAAAGTACGGTACGGTACTGGTAGGGAGTCTTCCTCGTGCTGAATTTTTTGGGGGGACCCCTGACCGTACCCGGTACCTACGCACCGGTTGCTAGACCCACTTACTCGGAAACCAAACCCGGTCGAGGAGGAGTCGAGGATCTTTTTTGTTCGGTCCTCTGTTGGACGATCTTCTATTCATCTTAGGGTTAGAGCTTAGAGATGGGGGGGGGTCCCACCAGCGACTTTTTGGTGATGGCGGGAAGCAGAAGTACCAGGTACTCGTACGTACCGTACGTACCGTCCGGTACAATATGTATGACCGCAGACCGCCCGCAGACGTCGTTGGTGGACGGTACGTACCGTGCGTTACATACATACTCGTACTAGTTCTCGTACGGTACGTAGTTCGTCGGGATTCGACACCGCATGATTGGTTTTTGGCACTACCGCGCATGGAACGTGCGTACGATTCCTACCGCAACAGCACCAATCAACTTCTCTGCAAGTATGGGGTTGTTTGGTAGGTACGTACCTGTTACGGTACGGCGCAAAACCCTAGCGAAAGGGGGCATCGGATGCAGTGGCTTCGCTTCGCTGTACGGTACGGTACAAGAATGCGGTACTTTCCTGCGGTAGTACTACGAGTGCTCCTACTCCTACGAGACGGATTGGCTCGAATGCATCGGCGGCGCACCGTCACGCGAGGCCCAGAGGTGCACGCGTTTGCCTTTCCTTTCTTCGAACGAACCACGGGGACGGGACGGAGGACCGAGCAGAAAGGAATCGACTCGACCCGACGCCCGGTAGAACCGGCGGTGGCGGGAACCGGCAGAAGGCGCACCCTTGCTGCGGCGAAACCGGAAACAGGGTCGCCGCCATAAACCGACCCGGACGAGCCACCAAATCGAACGAATCGAGCGAGGCATCGAGCAAACGAAACGAAACCAACGCCGCAAGCGAATCCACCGGCCTGTTCCACCAGAGCAAGCCGTCCGCCATGGACCCCGAAAGTGCAATGCACGGTGTGTGCCCCGGGGCCTCCCCCTGGGTGGGGGTCCCTTCCGCAGAGGGGGTCCTGCGCTTTCTCCTGGCCGTCTCGGTCGCCGTCTTTCTCGGGACGGCCTTCCTCCTGCAGGCCACGCTGCTGGAACTGGGGATGCTCCGGTGCCGGAGGGCCCTGGCGGGGTGGCGGGCCGTCCTCTCCCGGACGGCCCTCCGGCAGGGCACCCTAGGGGGGCGGTGCTGATCTGCGCAGCGCTTCGCTTTGCTGCGCTACAAAACTACACTACACTTCACTGCACTCCGGCACGGCAGGCCGCTCGTGGCAAGCTTGCATGCATGCTATGGTTATCCTAGGTGCTCCGCGGTGGTCTGAGCGTGGGCGCCGTTTGTCTTGCCGGGGTGTCCGCGCTTTGCCGCGAAGAGGCCCAACGCCAGCCCGAGGACCACCAGGGAGGCCCCAGCGACCGACACCACCACGATGGCCCAGCGGGGCATCAGACCGGCGGTTTCCTGTGGTGCGTTCTTGGCGTTGGTCTCGGCGGCGACGACCTCCCCCCGCTCGTTGACCACCGTCGGAACCGAGTTCTCGCCGCCGCCGCCGGCGTCCGTTTGGTTCGAAGCGAGATCGGCGTCTGTTTCCTCCAAAAAGCACGAAAGCTCCTCGTCGTGATAGCACTCGTAGGTGTCCTCCCCCCACACCTCCTTCAGTCGTTCGGACCGCTTGCAAGCCTTTTTGTAAAACCCGTAGTTGGCGGGATTCTTGAGATAGTAGTCTTGGTGGTATTCTTCGGCTGTTCGAGACCGACCGAAAGAAGAGATCACGCTATGGTGAGAATACACCAGACCGAGCGACGGGTTCCACACTTTTTTGCCGTCTAGACGGCGCACCTGCAACGCCCACAATGCATCGCATTGCAACATAACAACATAACAAACATAACAATAGAATACAGTAACACAGCACAGCACAGCACACAACGCCAAACAACCTCAGAACGCAGCACAAAGCAACCACCGGGCCGGACAGACTCACCCGTCCAGAACTTTGGGCGTTCGAGGATCTGCGCCTCGATGTCTTCCGCGCCCCAGTCGGGGCTCGACTCGAGGATCTCGGTCAGCACGCGTTCGGCCGTTATGCGCTCCTCTTCGGTCGCGTAGAAGAGTGCCGGGTAGTAGCTCGAGCCCCTGTCACAGAACTGTCCACCCCCGTCCAGCGGGTCCATGTTGCGGTACGCATAGTTCGCGAGGACCTCGTAGCTTGTTTTTTCCGGGTCGTATTCCACGAGAACAACCTCGTAGTGCCCCGGGTGGTCCCGGTAGGCTGCGCGACACGAAAGAAAACAAAACGAAAGAAACAGCGGACGTTTGGCCGTAGCGGAGATGAGATAGACACAAACTAGAAGCAAAGACATAAACACGCGCACACGCGCACACACAAACAATCAAACAGCGACACACGGTGATGGGTGAAGTTTTCCGCCGACGAAACCAGCTCAGCTCGGGACGCAAATGAAACGACTGCCACCACCGCCACCACCACCGCGAAAACGAGGCAGGGGAACAGAACGTACTCGGGTGGTCGTTCGTCCCGCCGGCGTACCCGCTCACCACCTCCACAACGCCCGGGGCGTACTGCTCGAAGGCCTGCTCCCCGCACCAGAAGCAGCCCACGGCGGCGAGGAGCGACCCGTGTCCCTCCGCGACGGAATAATCGTCGGCGCTCGAAACCGCGGCCAGGGCGGCGACGATCGCCGCGGCCAGGAGACCCGCGGCTGCGGGGCTTCCGCGGGGGAAGGCAAAGCGGTGCATCGGGGTGGTGTGTCTGTGTCTTTCTGTCTGTGTGTTCCTCTCTGGTGTGTTGTTCGTTTCGGAGGCCGGTGTGGTTGTCGATGCCAACTATGGGGACCGAGGCTTCCGTTGTCTTGCTCGGGGGCCCGGGGGGCCGGCCTGGTTCTTCCGTACGATACGGTACGTGTGTACTCTAGTAAACTCGGTCCAGGGCCGGATTCGGAGATCCAAAATCGATCGTGCTTGTTTTGGGGTTTTGAAAACACGAATACTAGTAACATTTTTTTCAATTTCTATTTCGTAGTAGTATTTACTTATGCTGTACGTACCAATGAATGTTAGGTATCAGGTAATAGCACAGTACAGTACGGTAGCACAATACAAAATCAAACATTCTGTGCCGTACGGTACGGTACTGTACTTCTTCGGTGTATGTAACGTACGGTACGAGGTTCTCGTTCGATACGTACTCATCTCTATTAAAAAGAGGGGGGGTCACCTATCTAATTTTGGTCGATTTTTTTTCAGCAAAGATCGAATCGATACAGTAGTCCTTTAAGCACTTGAGCACTGAGCACGTATCGAAGTAGCTACAGTACGTACGGTACTTACTTATGTATTTCTGCGTTCTGTATGATCGCGAATAGCGAACCAAAATCGGACAGTTCTCGGTAACACAACTCTTACTGTACTGCTTTTGGTACAGGTTCGAGTACTCGTACCGGTACGTTACCAACCAATACATATTATGTGTCATCCACGTACTGGGCGGTACGCTACCCAAACCCATAGTTAAGTCGGCACGCACAGAGTTTTGTGCCATCTTCAAAACAAATCAAAAAATGCACGTGATTTTCGAGTCCCGTCCGTTCCGTCATTCGATACAATCTGGTAGTACGTACGTACTGAGCGTAGACGAGGCCATAGCATGCAGGAAACGTACGGTATCGTACGGTACGGTCCAGAACATCCGAACACCGTACATGCTATGCTACACTGTCTACCGTAACGTACGAACTCTGAGGGGAGGTACGTACCGGTACATGGCACCGGACCACTTTGTTTTCCTCCTTGACCCCCCCTGCTCGGCAGCGCCGGTGCGAATTTTATGTGGAACAGAATTTGCGTTCGATTCTTCTCTGTTCATGACCACACAAATGGCACCCGCATGGGTCATTGCAGAAATTCGGAGAGAAAATCGACCATAACGACGTGCGTGTACGTCGAGTGCGTGGTTTCGCCAAAATAATATATATTGTTGGAAAATGGAATAAGTACCGTACGGTAGTACGAGCACTTCAGTTGGGTTGTAGCAGATGTCGAAGAACAGAGACACCAGATTTTACTACACGCTACCAGCCGAAAGACACAACAACAGCAACGGGGTGTCTTCTACGGAACAATCCCATCAATTTCTGTACTTCGTATAGTACATTGTATCGTACAACGACAAGTTCATTCATTTTATTCTATTTCGATTCTCGGAAGTTCTTTTCAGCGTCCGAGAGTATCGTGTTGTAAGGTGTAAGGTATCTTGTTCTTTCTGAGCGTAGCGACGAGATCAATTCGGCAGCTTCCTGTCCGATAGCAAACAAAGTACAACTATTAACATACTAGTACGCGTGCCGTACAACAAACCACCGCTAGGACGTATTCACGATTGATTGTTGATTTACTATGCAGCCGACGGAAGAAAGCCACCAGGAAAACATCCTCGAGATCTCCGCCGTTGAGGTCGAGTACAGCAATGCCAGCAACCAAAAGGGGACCATCACGCCGTCCAATTCTTCGGACGAGGACGAGGACGGAAACACAAAACCGAAGAACGACTACAAGGACTACGAGCGCGATCCCTTCTTCGCCTTTGTTCCACAGCTGGCCAGGTGGGGATGCGGACTCCTCGCGAACGAGGGAAGAATCGTCCAAAAGGGAGTCCTTTCCGCGCCGGGTTTTACCAAGGACTTTCTTGCCGATACTTACCGTTACTATCGCGAGAACCCCCGCATTCTGTACAAGGAAATCGTTTCGGGCTTTACCGTTGCCATCATGCAGGTTCCCGAATCGATTGCCTTTTCCTTCGTCGCCGGCGTTCCCCCCCTTAGCGGATTGCAGGCGACCTGGTGGATGGCCTTCATCACCGGGATTCTTGGCGGCAAGCCGGGCATGATCTCGGGTGCGGCGGGTGCCCTCGCGGTAGTGGTAACCAAGCTCACCGCCTCGGACGGCGTGCTGTCCTACCTGACCGTCGAGGAACGCCTGAACGTCCTGTACATGACCATGTTCGTTTGCGGGCTGTTTCAGATCGGATTTGCAGTCTTTCGGCTGGCCAAGCTCGTCCGCCTCATCCCGGAAACGGGCATGATCGGATTCATGAACGGTGAGTGCTATGACCGACTCTGTCCGGGGTCGCACCCCCTCGTGCGACCCTCTCGGGGGGCAGTGATCCCGAGTGCCGTCGTTGTGTGTGGCTTTTGTAATCGAAGTGTTTTTCTGCCGTTTCATAGTGTCTTGTTCCAC
Organism: Pseudo-nitzschia multistriata; assembly: GCA_900660405.1. Lineage (NCBI taxonomy): Eukaryota > Bacillariophyta > Bacillariophyceae > Bacillariales > Bacillariaceae > Pseudo-nitzschia > Pseudo-nitzschia multistriata. The sequence continues at coordinate 15,685 of CAACVS010000465.1, forward strand.
TCAAATTCAATCGTGTTTCTCTCAACCCAACGCATCTCGGAATGGACTACCAATCGATCAATATATTAGGTCTCGCAATCATTATTTTTATGGCACAGCTACCGGCATTCCAGTATTGTACTAGCGAGCCTCTGTTTATCGAATGCGAGGTGGATGAACGACAGTGGCTGACTTTTGGTGGACAGCCCGTCGAATTGTCATTGGTCTTGGTTCATGTTGCCATGTGCATGGCGATCATGCACTTCTTTCCGAAGATTCCAAAGATTGGAAAATTGATTCCTGCCTCGCTTGTTGGATTGCTAGTTGGAACATTGATCGAATGGACTTTATTTCGCAAGGTTATTGGACAGGGGACCCGAACGGTAAGCTTTGGGGATATTATATGGATCGAGGAAATCTGCAATCCTTTCTCGCCAAAAGAAAGACGTCGCTAACTCGTTGTTCTTTCCTTTTATCCAGGTGGCAGAAACAGCACCTATTGCTGGAGCGCCACCCAAGTTCGATTGGCCCACTATTCCTACCGACGGTCAAACTATTCAAACCATGCTACTTTTTGCCATTCAGCTGGCCGCCATTGGTGCGGTGGAATCTGTTTTGACTCTTCAAGCCTGCAACGAAATTACGGACACCGTCCCAAAAATAAGCGACTCGAATCAAGAATGTTTTGCGCAGGGGCTCGCAAACCTGGTCTGTGGATTGTTCCGAGGTAAGTTGGGAGCTTCGCGTGCGTGCAAAGAGATTCACTGGCAGATGGATTTGCTCGAATGTTGAGACACAACACCAAATCTAACATGCTGTTGTCACATCTTATTCAGCAATGGGCGGAGATGCCATGATTGGTCAATCAACCATCAATATTATGAATGGGGCACGCCATCGTGTAAGCTCCACCATGTCTGGGGTGTTCATGTTGCTCTTCACGCTTGTCTTGAGTCCTTTCATCAACCTTTTGCCCATCGCTACGTTGACGGGAGTCTTATTCATTGTGGTCATCTCGACCTTCCAGTGGAAAACATTTGTCATCCTGAGGTATGGACGCTTATCTGACAGCGTTGCTATTCTGCTGGTAACGATTGTTGCGGTCTTTACCAATCTTGCGATTGCCATCGCGGCAGGAATAATCTTGTCGGCATTGGTTCACGCCTGGGACAGTGGCGCCCACGTTGACGCAGACGTGGAACTAAAGGATATGATCATTAATGGAAAACGAGTCAACGGTGTCAAGTATGTCCACATTCGCGGGGCAATATTTTTTTCTTCCACGCGCAAGTTTGTCAACATGTTTCACATTGGCGAAGATCCCGACACGGTCATTCTTGACTTGAAGGACGCCCTCGTTATTGATCACTCTGCAGTTGCCGCTATTCAAGGCCTCACGCACCGCTACGGTCTTGCTGGAAAGCGTGTCATTATCTTGAATATTGGTGGAAAATGCGTCGGTCGAATGCGTCGAACTCACGGAGATCATGACAAATTCCACGAACAAATCTCGCACAAGGTACAGGATATCGAATGCCAGATGAAAGCGGACAATGGTAGTGAAAGTAGCGATTTTGAATCTGAGACTGCCAGCATCAAGAACAAGGTACGAGACCTACAAGATCTAAAAATGTTCCAAACCAATTTGGATGGCATCGACAAGGAGATCGAGAAGCTCGGTCGCGAAGAAAATCGCTACAGTGTACAGTCGCTCGAGGATAAGAAGTCTTCGTAAGCGATACACCATAGAGAGCTCGAACGAAGGATTCAGTATAATAACGGCACTCAAGCTTCAAATTTAAAGGATTGAACAAACATCTCCATTTTTCAGCCAAGTTTCATCTAGTCTCTGTCCATATACAACATCATTTCACAAACAAGTACATATAACGAAAGGCTTGCCTCTAATCATTAATTTTATCTGTCGAGACAAAAGCTCCGTGCTGTAGTTTGCAATGTCTTCCTCGATTGCATTTTTCCAAGTTGCACGCACTGCAATGCATCTCAAAACCACAGTCGCAACCGATAAGCATCGCCACAGTTTAGATAGTATCGTACCAGCAGCTCTTCTCGAATAAAGCCAAAATGATCCTGGTATAGTTTTTGCGCTGTTACGTTCGAAACTTCCTGCCATTTCGTGTTCGATTCCAATCGCGTGGGAGATGCCAAGACAGAATTATCCATTCAGAAAGAGACCGTTAGAGCTGCAATGATAGATGTTTTTTGTTTCAACAACAATAGAAAATATGTTTCCATCATTCGGGTCACGTTCCCTCGCTACAATGTACTTACCGTTTCTAACGTGACAGAAGTGCATCTTCTTGCTTTCATGCGCTTCAAAACTTGTCGCACCAAGTCTTTGCCAATTCCCTTGCGCCGGTATGATTTGCTTACGGCCAGCATTCCTATGTACCCCGTTTGAACCATATAATTGGCCGCTGATCCTGCCGTCGGATCCTCGCAGTCCTCGAGTTGTTGTGCAGAATTCTTTCGGTCGCTAGTGTCTAGATCGCTGCTCTCGGCGTCGTCCAAGACAACGTTCGAATGGTCGCCAGTGGCCACGCTCGTGTTGGTCTCTACATCTATCTTTCCAACAACACAACCACAAACTTCTCCGGATTTCTTGTCCACTGCGAGGATGCACAAGTCGGGGTAACGGTTTAAAAAGTAACGGTACGTGAAGATGCTATAGGGCTCCGACAAATCCACGGCCACGAGACGATCCACGTGCTCCAACTGGGACTCGTCGCGGTAGTCAATGAATCCAATCTCGACACTCGTGCCGCTGCCGCTGCTATCGGCGTCCCCGGCACTTGTCTTCGTTGTTTCCATGGCAGTGTTCGGTTTTTGTGATCGTGGTGACAATCGATACGGTACCAGATAATTCGTAATAAAATTACCCCTAGAATTAACGATTTTTGACCCCTCACTACCTGTAACTTCCGCAGACTAGTTCTAAGCCAACGCATCCTTAAGCAACCCAATGACCTGGATCTTTAACTAATGATTGTGTCCCATAATCGTGTAACAATGACACACAGCACTCTTCTTAACACTATGACCAAGCATATCCCCAAAGGGGATCTCATTTAAGCCTGCAGGTTCTTGAGCACTTTTAATGGCCTCATAAACACTGTTTGTGGTCAAAAAGTGTAGTAGTAGCAGTACAGCTGCAACTGATAGTAAGTAGTAGTAGTAGTAGTAGTAGTAGTAGTAGTAGTAGTAGTAGTAGTAGTAGTAGTAGTTGCAACAGATACATACTGTATCGGAAGTATACGTACGATACGAAGCTTCGAAGAAAGGAATGAGGGAGCATACCATTCCTACATACCTATCGTAAGGTACTGTTTATATGTATGTATCATAGGATCCATCGCAAGAGGTCCGAGGATCGTAAGAGGTCCACGATATCAGAAATAGATTACCTCGCACGGAACAAAGATGTCAGTAGTAGATCAGAACAATAAGAACCCTGTGTAGATTTAGTACCGAGAGCTACACAGGATCTAATCATAGCTTCTGAAAGCTCACGTCGGAGCGCGAGAATCTTAATCTTATAATTCAATTTTCATACACACTAAAAACATACTAAGAGTACACGTAATCTCGTGCACAGTAATTACTAACTGATTTTCGTGTATCGAAATTAATCACCCATTAAGAAAAATAACCAAAATACCACATGGACCATGGTGAAATCAACCAGCAATGGAAACTCATATCAATCATGCCTTACCCTTGAGGATAAGTTCAAGGAGAGCGATATCAAAGAGGTCAGCCTCTTTGTGGATCATCCGGCAAGAACAGAGACCTCCGGAAGAGGATCCAATCTAAGGAAAACCCAAATTCCTGCCGTGAAGCTGAAAAGAACCTGTCCAGTCTTCTCTGGAAAATATGGAGTACAGGAACTATTCTATGTACAAGAAGGATTTGAAGATGCAATAGATGATTTGGAAATAGCGGATGGGKAGATAGACAAGAAGTGGGTAATGGTATTGGCCCATCGACCGAGGCAGAATTGAAACAACATGTGGAAAGGTCCGGACAGATTGCGAATTGGGAGAGACACCAAAGAGCAGTGGAAAAAAGCCCTCGTTTCGTTTAGAGAATTTTATGCACCATTGAAGAGAGCAAGAGATGAGGTGATTGAGTACTTGGAGTCAGACGCCATAAAAAAGCCCCACGATATCACTTGTCAGGAACACGCAGAGAGGGTCATAGTTTGCTGCAACAGAGCCAACATCCTTCATGGTATTAAAAGCCCCTTATCTGAACGAGAAATTAAGGAGATCCTCTTCCACTCCTTCCCCAATGCTTGGCAAGACAAATATGTCAGTTGTGGTAAGGATATCCTCGAAGACTCACAACAGGAGATAGTCAAATTCATGACAGATCAGAAGGGACTTGCCGACAAGAATGAAAGAAAACAACAAACGAGGAAAAGACCAGCAGATGATACTAATGCAGGACAAGGAAGGAGGAACATGAATGGGAAACAAAGGAGACGCAACAAAAATAATAGGAACAACAGACAGAATGAGACCCCGGAAGAAAGACAGAATAGGATCAATGCGCAGCCCTGCAGGAAACACAAGGGAGACCACCTTTGGGGGGACTGTCCCTCCAATCAGAAAGGAAACAATTACCTTAACAACAACAACAGTTACAGAGGAAATCAAAGGAGTCAAAATTCTAATAGAAGCAGCACCAGAAAATTTGTTCCCGGAATGTATTTATGCTCAATGGACGAACATGGGAACATGAGTAATTTCCAACCACAATCAATCCAAACTCAGAATTATCAGCTTACAAGTTCTAACTCCAGTGGCGGCCCTCCAAGCCATGTATCATTACAGTCCAACAGCAACGCTGGCTCTACGGTCTGATTCCAAGGGCAAGGACAAGGACAAGGACCAAACCAACAGTGGTGACATCCGAAAGAGGCCTTCTTTGCATTGCCTCCACCACCATCCACTCAATCACCAGCGGACAGCCTTGAGCTTTATGGTCTTGATAATGAAGAAGCTCTTAAGAACCCAACAGCAGTCACCTTGAGAGCTCTGAAAACACCACCGGATGTGCAGGATGTACTACCAACAGTCATCCTAAAACATACTAAGAGTACACGTAATCTCGTGCAGTAGTAGTAGTAGTAGTGCACGAGATTACATGTACTTTAAGTGTGTATAAAAATGAAATTATAAGATTAAGATTATCATGAAGATTATTGTGCGCATTCACTTCTCCTTGGATCCAAATGGCGCAGTGCCATCCATAAGGCCAGAGCCGATGGCACTCTCCATCCATGTCAGTTTGGTGGAGCACCAGGCAAAGAGGCACAGACTGTTACACTAATGGAGGAACTCCGTTTCGACTACTCTCAATTGACACAGACACCCTTTGCTAACTTTGACAGTGACGCTTCTTCCTGCTTTGATCGAATCCTCACTTTTGGGGAGAGGTTATGGTATTCACAGGGACATTATTGGAGTCCATGCATGCACACTCCAAAGAGCACACTACAAATTGAAGGTTTCCAACGGTATCACTAATGCATCTTATCAACACTGTCCAAGCTTCCCAATTCATGGCACTGGACAGGGATCTGCCAACAGTCCAGTCATTTGGGCTCTCCTGTCAAGTAGACTGTTTGAGGCTCATAACACTGAATCCTTTTGCATGACTTTCTCCAGCCCAGATGGCACTCTCTCCTTCTCCATGTTGATCATTGGTTTTGTTGATGACTCCACTGTCATCACTGCCTCACCCCCCCAACGCTTCCCTTGCTGATCTCTTGGAAAGACTCCGATCTGATGCACAACTATGGCACGATCTTCTTTGGTGTTCTGGAGGAAAGCTAGAACTTGCAAAATGTGGCTTTCACCTCTTATATTATGACTTCCAATACCTCACTGAATCTCCACTGGATATGCTCCCTCGTGTGCTTCACACTACTGGTGATATMTTCCTGACTGATCCTATTGGAGAACCAGTCTGAATTGCTTCAAAGAACATCTTCACTCCACGTAAAAATCTTGGCCACCACAAGTCCCCATGTGGATCATACACAGCTCAGTTGAATGCATTACTATCCAAAGCAGATTCAATTTGCTCTGCCATTTACCGGTGCTCACCCAACCAACAAACAGTGCTGCGTCCCGCCATTGAGTATCCCCTGCCCCAGTCCTTTTTGTCTTCTGCCCAACTGATCAAGTTGGAACGGAAATACTTTCCGCTTATCCTCTCACTCGTCTGTGGTTATGCCGGCACGACTGCCAGGGCACTCCTCTATGCACCAGTGTGTGTAGGAGGAGTGGGGAACATACCCCTGGAGGTCATCACTGGCAGGAGCTATGTCACCCATTTCTTGAAATATTGGAGATCCAATGATATTGCTGGGAAACTTCTTAGGACTGTACTATGGTGGTTTCAATTATTCTCAGGCCTCTCCAAACCTGTCCTTGAATTTCCCTCCATTGCAATCCCATCMGTCCCTGGAAAATTTTTGCATCATGTTTGGAAATATCTGACCACCATATAGGGCACCATCACTGTTGACACCACAGGGCTGGCGCCACCTCTCCGGCATGGAGATCACACAATTATGGATCTTGCCCTCACCAGCCTCTCTCAGAATGTAACCAAGATTTCAAAAGGTCATCTTTGCATGCTCCACTTGGAAGGGGTTCTTCAACGAGAGACAGGAGAAATGGCTTGGCTTCATCTTCAGTGTTATATTCACAGGATAACACGATTTAGTAATTACTGTGCACGAAATAACGTGTACTGAAGGATTGTTTTAGTATTAGTAGTAGTATTTAGATTGTATCTAAATTAGGATTGTGAGACTAAAACTAATGAATAAAGTATCACTCGATGAATCCAGCTCCTCACATGCTTTCTCGTGGGACTGTTATACTGGATTCATTGAGTTAGAATCAATAGTAGAAATATACATCCAAGCAGTACAAGTCAAGTGTGTGCTTCTTTCCTCAGTTCTCGGATGGTGTAGGACTTGGTACTGCTTGTACTGAGTGACTTTGGAACAGAACTCCCAATCGATTAGTTCTGTTCTGAATTCTAATTCTCATTCTGAGAATTAGTAAAGAGGAAGTATAGTATATATATAGTTATATACTGATCTGTATGTGTTAATATATAGTGGTGCTTGGATTTGTGTAGTATATATATATATATACTAGTACTCGTACAACCATACTCGTGTCGTACTAATAGTACTAGTAGTAGTACGTCACAAAAAGTGATCGCACCCTCTCGCACGCTCTCACGACGTTT
>CAACVS010000466.1:9960-26160 GCA_900660405.1 Pseudo-nitzschia multistriata
GTAGGATTGTACGTAGGAATCAGTAGGAATTCTAGGTGATAATTTTCATAAGCGAAGTGTAATTTCGTGCGTTTGAAAAAATTCGATTTGAAAATTATAAGAGAGCATGGAGGTAGGTGTTTGCGATAAGAATGTTTCCATATCGTCAGGGAATAAATGTCCATGAGATGGACAAGTTTGAGACTTCAACTCAAATAAGGTCCGAACTTTCATCACCACACACCTACTACTACTGCTACTACTACTACTACTACTACTACTACTACTACTACTACTACTACTACTACTACTAAATGTACTCTAACACTCCATTTTTTACTGGAAATATTGTCATATTCAGAATCCTCATTAAAATCTGGTGTAGACAGAATAGACAGAATCATCAAAAATGAAAATAGTAGTATTTTTGATAAAGTTGTAAATGCTTAAAGGTTAGATAGTTTTACTAGTATTATGCAGAAAAAATGAAATTGAAAAAATCCCTGGGGGGAAATTATTCACATTGGTGCCTAACATGGAATATGAGTTTTGACATGATGCACACCCTCTAAATTATGACCCCTGACTAGAGCTACAGTACAAAGTGCAATTCCCATGCTAGCAATTCAAGGCAATTCCTGTACAAATACTAGGAGAAATTTTTAGATCATTTTTACAGGTAAAACCTGTTATATTAACTGTCAATGCAATAAAAACCGTTAAAAATTGTCATTAGGTTATCCAGGACTAGAAATAATGAATATTGCAATCCAGTCCATCTGAAAATAATATTGCACCCAAAAGAACCTTGAGCTGTGTAATCACAACAACAACAGCATCAAAAAACTGCCCAACATGTGTTTTTATCATTGCCTTCTTGTTTGGCTTCATGTGCTGGAAATGAGTAGTGTGCACATTGAGCTGTTTCGATATGCTATTCACAGCTTCCTGCTTGACCCAAACATTTGATTTCATCTTTCTTTCTTCACTAGTCATTCCCATTGACAAATGCTTCAGTCTAGCATCCCCCCCCATAGCTCCAGTCTGCTTCCACAGCCTCCTCTGGAGAGAGTACTGATGTACCAAGCCTTTGGTCAAATATAGTATTATCATTCATGCTTGCCTTCAAGGGGCCACTTACCCAAACAATGAAGCCTGTCTTCAAGCAAGCAGCYGCTGSATACTTCAAGTCCATTMATTGATCTTCTGTGAATACACATCTGGAGAGAAAGGCCATGATGAAAGTGTCTGGATCTAGACCATGAAATCTATTGTCAAGACTGATCAGGTCCTCAAACAGCTCAACAACCGTCTTCACAAAATACCAGGACCACTTTGGAATGGTCTTTCCTGAAGGCCATTCCACAAGAGCACAGTGCATCTCTACTGTTGAATAGGCCTTAAGACCTTAAGACCTTAAGATGAACAATCACCCAATGCAGATGCTTTGCTTCTCTTCCAGATTCAATAGCACCATAAGCTAGTAGTACTATTAAAGCAATCTCTGAACCTCATATCCTTATCCTTGGAATCCAAAAGCCTCTTTTTGGGCTTTCAGAGAACATCTTGTGCAGCTACTTTGTCAATGCCTTCTTTGGTTACCACCATGTTGCTGAGTTGTTGTTGTTGACTGTTGTAAAYAGGATCCAAGTGAACTAAATTGGGATTCTACTTGGTTCTTTTCCACAGTTCAAGGAGGCCCTTTCAATTCACAATTGAAGAGAGCTATTAATTGACACTACTTACAGGGGATGAGAAGAATGAATGGAAATGAATGAAAAGCAGATTCCAATGGTCAGTTGCCTCCTGTTTGAAAGAATGAAAAGAACAGTTTGCAGAGGATCAGCACCAACATGGGAGTTTTAGATTGACCACACTAGGGCCCAGTAGGWTTTTTAWTAMGCAGTCAAAGCCAATCAGTTTTGAGCAAAATCTGCAGTCCCTTGATTTGCTATTTTCTGCAGCKTTTCTAGGCAGATTTTAYACCACAGASCTTCCAAAAGACAAATTGGTCTCCAGTTTTTGCTCAAGGCATTGCTCAAKGAACAGCTACTGACTACCTGCACCAGGGCAGTACATTGCTCATGTAGGCAGTATTGRAACAGCTGCYGTTCTGATCCCACAGCATTGCTCATATTTGGATCAACATTGCCTGGACTTGATATATGGAGGATGTGTTTTAAATATATWWACCCTGCAGGCACACAACCCCAAATTCTTAAGTAAGCACTCWATGTGTGCCAACCAGTATTGAGCAAGATTGYTACTGTTACYGAGCTTTTCATTGCTCTTTTTTGAGCGTTAGTCAAGCAATACCCCATCTTAATTTTAGCAGGTAAATTAGCACAAGCTAAATCACTTTTCTTTGACTTYRACAACTAAGACCCAAGGCCCACTACCAGAAGCAAGAAACAGGAAGGTCAAAAGCAAGCAATGGACAATGGCATCATGAAGGGACCAAACACGCACCACCAYCAGTGTGTTGTGCGGGGARCTGTTGCTGCTGATTAATATGTAGATAAAACAATAGTGACAGTCAATCATAGTTCTTCTCTACCATGCMTCAACACCAACCAAAGAGTTGAGCAAAAAGAGCACACCAAGAGARGGATGCTATCCTATTTTACAACCATTTGCCTCTATCAAAGCAGATTGAAGCAGATTTCTTGATACAACTTCTGGAGATACATGAATACAGCAGGAACTGACAGTTGTCGTCCAGTTGACAAACCTGGCTCTGTTTTAATTGGAGGTTTTCAAACTACATCAGAAAGAACATAAAGTTACCTGGCAAAAGATTGTGGAGGTAAGAATAATTTATGGTGGTGCTTGATTGCCTTACTACCGATGCTTGTTTGTTGCACTTCTCATTCATTCAAGCTCATTGCATTCTTTCTAGAGAATGTCCTTGTTGACTCAAGATCTACAACACAGAGGAGTAWGATTGCATAATCCATTTTAGGAGCACAGGAAGAGAAGAGTTGAATTGCAAGCAGCAGAAGAMGTAGTTAAAGCAGTTGCCAAAGATGATCAAGAAGAAGCCTCTTAAATTCCTTAACACATCCTCTGGAAAAGAAGACAAACAATTTACAACCCCCATGGCCTCAAGAAGAGCTCCCTTGGCTAGTAGAAAAGCCCCTCCTTCTCCAAACCTAGGAAGAAGATGCCCTCCACAGCCAGCACRCTGACAATGGGCTCTGTTCTAGCATGAGTGCACTAAAGATTGACTCTGCAGCCTGGAACCTTGTCAGTGCAGTTGTAGTCTGTCCCCTTGCTAGACCAATGCCTACCGACAACTCATTRGGAGCAATGAGATGATGAGATTTATGATGTCATACACTTCTGCTGCAAGATTGTCATATGTCTTGATCCCGTCACTACTCTAAGTGATCTTGATCTTGACCTTGATTGGGTTGATAAGAGGTACTTCAAGATTAGAATGAAGTGCCCCCTGTATCTGATAAACTASTTCAGTTTGGCAGAGATGGAATGTGATACAAACAATGTCCCCATCTTTCCAAGATGCTATCTCTCTGAGGTTCAGAGGAGGAAGAGTACAAACAAACTTTTTCCTCCCTATCCACCACCTGACTACTAAAACTCTCAAGGGAGCTAATACTTTAAAGCTACTACTTTAAACTAGCTTAAATGTAAGTAGAAAAAAAGAAGTACCTGTAGCTTTAAAGTAACTTGTTTCAAGTACCTTAAAGTCAATCCCCAGATGAAGGCGATAGATTGACTACTAGAAAAGAGCTTTATGGACACATGYCATGATCTACCAGCTGTGAAAGCTGTCACTTGGAAACTAGTATACTTCTTCTTCTTGATTTAGCCAAAGTAGTCCTGGGTCCAGKAGCTTGTCACAGTATCTGGTAATATATCGTTTTGTAATATCCCTGCCACTTGAGTGTACATGCAGTAAYTAGTTTTGTACCATACTACAATAGTACTACATGGTACCAGGCCCCACTGTTTCTTAGTGAGCCGTATGGGCTCTCTTTTTTTTTGGGGGGGGGAGTTTGGAAATACTAGGCCCAACAGATTTGTGGTTTACTCTTGGCTTACTTCTTGCRGGGTATGGCAAGGATACTAAAAACAGAATTCACATCTTTGCAACAATACTCTGTTTGTTTCTCCTTGTTCTTTAAKTTGAAGACAGAAAAAACTAGACACATCAAACCTACTACTACTAGTGCAGTATGGGATGGAGGAAGTATGGAATAATAGTGGAAGCAGCAGCACATTATGAAAAATGTGCATATGCTGTCAAAAAATATTGTAATTGAGAAAATATTCCTGTCTTTTTATCCCAGTTGCTTTGACAGTGCATCACAAGAGCTGAAGAAAAAATGAAAAAAAAAACACAAGTCCTTCCTCTTTTCTGAACAAAAAAATCAAATTATAGCCTTATAAACATTTTACTTTACTAGCTATGGTCCATGCTATGGATTACTAGCTACAGCCCATGCTATGGATGACTCTACTTTCCACAGTGGAAACAGATAGTTGTTGTGTTTACCCATGATGACAAATTTTGCAGGGCAAGACTCTGTAATTGTTGCAACAGCAGCATATATTGCAATGTACTGATGTCACATGAAAAAGATCGTTACACTCTTCTCRAGTGAAACAAGAGTTGAAATTCATAGCAGTGATAATGTATACAGATAGTAATTGTTTTATTATACACTTTAACTTAACAAGGTCCATGGCAGAAATGTATTCAGTTGGTTGTGTCGGTTCATGTTGCGCATGTCCATAACACTCGTGACTGCCGATCRCAATATGCCCATCATGATGCAACTACAATTTTTTTTTTACTTGAACAACCGTCGATARTTTTCCCTATTCATTTTCCAAAACCACAGAAAGCAAAGAAATAAGAAGTTGTAGTCGTCTTACCTTGGTTTTCAACAAAATATTTTCTTCTCTAGCATCCGCCAATGAAAAAAGTTGTTGCTGCTTGACCCTCCAAAGACCCCCCCGCACCAGAAACAACAATGATATATTCGTCCTCTTCCAATCCATCAGTTGGAAACTGAAGGCCTCCACTAGGCAGCCATGTATGACATTCATGATGTCCACAGGAAAGTGTCCACTCTACGAGTAACTCACTSCCAGAGTCTGGACCTGCCGGTAGATCCGTGAAGTCAGAGACAACGCCCAGGGGAAGCATCCCTATCCAAGTATTTTCTGCAGARATATTGTCRAAGGTTGCAACAATACTTTCTCCTACATTGTAACATGTCTTGTCAACGAATATCCTGGCTCCGTTTACTCCGAATTCTCTGATGGGAGGCGATGGGGCTTGCGTCGGAGGAGGCAAGACTTCTGTAGCCAGCGTATTTTGCGGCTCGAAACCAAATGTACAGATTCGTCCCGGCGGACAAAATCCAGCCTTTGCGTGACCGTGGTCAATGAGCAAGTTGAAAACHTCTCTAAAGTCRACGAGCCACGAACGATTGTCTTGAGTGTATCTCCGAGCATGGGGCATGAAAGGGGTGTCATGCGAGCATTGATTTGGCCCATTAAAATCGCAATTTGTCTGCCCATCTCTCATATCCTCCAAGTTCCGAACAAGAGAAATGTCTGTATGTAGCATGGTTACTCGAGTGTCTTGACTTACAAAGCCTCGATATTGTCGGCGACTCGGAATACCTGGCAAATCATCGTTATTGACATCTTCCAAGACAAAATCTGGAGGCTGTCCGACAAGTTCGATCCAATAACCTCCATCAAAAGACGTCGAGCTTAAATCCCATCTTCCGGTAAATCCACTATTCTCTCGACTCATTTTCCCTACRGAATGGGCTCCCATRAGGGCTGTSACTTGTTGCGGATTGAAGYTGAATTCGTTTTCAAAAAATGCTTGAATAGATCTAGTTCCTGCCGTTGCGTGAGCTTGTCCAACATGAGGGCCTCGCATGGAGGTACAAAGAGTTGGATTTCCACTGAAATCAACTCCACAATCAACCATCGCCTCACAAGTCTTTCGTCCAATCCATTGTAAATCGAAAAGTATGTCGCGATKCTCCGCGGGCACAGCGGTCTCTGTTGCAACCAAACCAGCAAGCACCCAAATGTCCGTTCGCGTCAAGCCTCGGTCAAAAAATGAATCAACTAAGGGCTGAAGGGCATTGATTGGTTTGTCTAAACCTGCATTGTCAGGATTGGCCATRTCAACACAACCTTCGAAGTAAAACAAACGAAAWACGAAAAATAATTAGTRCAATACCAAATCTATTTTGTAAATACAACGCTCAATGCTATGTATGGTTCACTCTTGCTCAATATATACGTACCATCACAACCTCCGATACAATCGTGGAACACTAGGCGAAGAAACTAGTTCATTTGGATGGAGTAAAATCAGATATTTTTCCMATARATTTAGGTGACACAAACGTTCCAATTTTACAAGAATYCTCATCCTCTGTTTTTGCGCATCGTACTACTCACCTTCCCAGTTAAGTCCTCATCGTTTCGGATCAAATTTTCGATTTGTATACGAGCATCCCGAAGAATAGGATTGATTGTATCGGAAACAAGTAAGACAGAATCTGCCCCAGATTGTGCGAAARCAGGTACCGGAGCAGGTWCTGGGACAACTGGAGGAGTTGGTATCTGGATYCCACTAGCGATTGCAACTGGGCCAAAGGTGAGTGGCCTGTCTGTAATTGGTCTGGTTGTCGAAGACGCCGTTGGAATCGAAAAGAAAGCGCTGCARCCACCTATACGAAATACCCTAGTGGTAGCTTGAGGCGCGAGACCGGAGCGATTTCCAGACACTGCTATAAAGTAATCATCTTCTTCTAGCCCATCTGTCAAGAGCTCAACACTGCCGCGAGAAGGCCASTTGTCGCAGTTATCGTGTTCTCCGCAGGTYAGAACCCAGGTTTGCAGCTCTTGTGACTCAAGGGTCGGAAGGCTCTTTTTGTTCGGAACATCTTTRTTTGCATATAGACCAACAAAGATGCCTTCGCCATCAACATTGATGAATCGGACATTGATTSTCTCTCCAACGTCAAAACARTTCTTCGATACCCTAACCGATGCAGCGTCTACCAACCTAACCAATATGATRTTAATCGTCAGGAGTGACAACAGACACAGTTTGTTCAATTTCATTTTGATTTGCATGTCGACCTTTGTTGTTAGAATAAGACCTTCGATACTTGCATGTAGTTTAAGAYCAGAATATTCTTTTGCAACGCAGCGAAATGCAAATTGAAAGATAGATGATTTTGTGATCAGAAAACGTACTATTRATCGAATAGGGGAGGAATTTTAACGAATAATCAACGCATCATTCCCGAATATGTGACTGGTTCTTTCGCGCACTACGTCTAAGAAACCCTTTGGCGAAATATGCTAACCGAAACTAAAAATGAATTAGGGCGCACTGTTGTCACGTTGCTCAAGTCACACTCGCGCAATCGTAACAAAACCAGACAGTACAATAGTAGCTACGAAGTACAATTCCAGTGCTGGCAAGTTACTACGCGTTTCATAACAATTGAAACCGGTCTCGAAAAAGAGCAAAAAGTAATAATTTCAAGTTCTAAACTTCAATTTGAAGTTATGAACTTTTGCTCGTACATCATGTAATAGGTTCTACTGAGGTAGTTTTTTTTAAATGACTGCTGAATGGCCAAATGGATTCCCGGGGCCCCTCAAAACAAAAAAAATGGTTCCGAGGTGATTCAATCATGAATCCGGCCTTTCAATCATGAATGCCATCCAAAAACTAGCTCAGCAGAACCTTGTAGACTTTCTACAAGGACATTTTGAAGTTCATAACTTCAAGTTGTGAAGTTCAAATCAAAGTTTAGAACTTGAAATTATTACTTTTTGCTCTTTTTTGAGACCGGTTTCAATTGTTACGAAATGCATACTAAAGGCAATTTCCTGAGTGTCAATTTTTTTATTTTCCCATCTTTATTTCCCCTCTCCCCCCCCCCTCCGCACAAAAACCACAGAGTCCCTAAATATTTCTATTAGTGATCCTTACTACTGCAGGTACAAAATCAGAGCTCATCCCCAGTATTAAGGACCACTAATAGAAATATTTTGGGACTACTAGTGAGAAATTAAACAATGGAAATATTTTTATTTTTGTCCGTTGGATGCCTTTTTTAACTAGTTTTAACTGTAAAAATGAGCTAAAAATTTCTATTAGTATTTGTACAGGGATTGCCAATAACTTGCCAGAGTGGGAATTGTACTTAGTAGTTCTAATACAGTACGTACAAGTACGTAATATTACAAGTAATACTGTTCTATGACAAAGTACGTACGGTACGGTAGAAGCAATTACTTCCTCTGGTTTCCTACGAGTGTTGTTGTGACCCTATTTTGCTGGTCCCCAACAAAGAGTGTCATTGCCATGATTGGGCCTGGTATGTAGGATTGTGTACATTTAGTACCAGCACATTTTTTCTCTTTGCATCGTCTCTCCAGCTAAAAAAATAAAGAATACACTTAAAAACTGTATATGCCCGAGTAGTTTTTTGCTCTATCTAATGACCCACTATGACCAGGCAGGAACTTTCTCACGAAGTACTACAATAAGAATGTATAGCTGCAACTCAAATGCTTGTGCCCAAACACTAAACAGTGTAGACACACATCTGTACTACTGTATTGGATCCGTGAAGTGCAAAAAGAACCATTCAAATCGCTCTCATTAAGCTTATTTCAGTAGAGTAGAAAAGGTGCAAAATGGACACTCATAGGGGACTTGAGGAGGAAGTACCTGTACATAGTTTTAGAGTAAAGTATGTACAAGACCCAAATAATTGTTTTGGGAAGGTTACAAGCGCACTACCACATTGGGTCATTCCCATAAAAATTGAAATATGTATTTTTTGACTGGCTCTTTTCATGTATGTTAAATACACAGATCTTGGTTGTAGTGAGCCCACGGCAACCAGGATCTATGTATCAAGACATACTTTTGTTGGAAACCTTGACTGAACATATTCAGTCTGGTCAGCAATCAGGAACCATGGTGGGAATCAATGCAACCAACAATGCAACAATGCCGTAATCTGCCATAGTGCTGTTATGCAAAGTCCTGGGACAGTTATACTATGTGGTCATGCAGATTTTTTTATCTGGCACAAAGACAAGAACACTATTAATGTATGTATCACAGACCCAAAAGTTAAAGTGCATTCTCTGAATGGCCCAATTGGTGGATTGCTTGATCCTATTCTTGAGGCCATCAGCTGCACCCCATACCTTCTTTCTACCAAGTGTCTCCTCATACTTTCTTTGAATTGCTGCCACATATGCCTCCACTTCTTCATCATGAGGGGCCTCTGATGATTGCATCTGGGTGATTTTGCAACACAAAAAGAAGGACTCGTCTGGTAAATTTCAAACATCTGTAGAGGGGAGTGGAGGTGACTCCAAACACCATAGACAAGGCCCTAGCTGCTGATCCACATATCCTACACCAAGTCAWGACCTAAGCAAGTCCAATAGTGGCAGTGACGTCGCCAAGGTCTGATTTTCTCAGTGTATCTGTCCACAGTGTATATGTTCACAGTGTATATATCAAACACTGGTTCAAAGAGGGAAAGGAGGTGCCTAAAGACACCATGGTTGACAGCACAGTAATTCAGAGGAGCCTGGTCATCACCAGAACAAAACAAATGGATGAAGGGGGATTCCTTGACACTCAACAAGAGTGCATATCCTTGGCATCCTTCTGTCTTGTTGACACCTGTCCTCACAGCTCTTGTTGTTAGAGGGAAACTGCAGATGCAATTAAAACCAACTCAGGGGACATTGTGGTGTTRTTTACTGTCAGGGAGGACACAATAGCCAAATAGTGAGGGTGGAGACTATTTTGGGAGACTGGTTTTAAGGCTACTATTTCAGAGAAATTGAGAGGAGGAGTGCAAGGAGGAGGAGATGCTTTTGATATTTTTTGGGCCATGGCTGGTTTTGTGAAAATCCCAATCATGTTGGTGCCACTGGAATCCTGTAATATTAGAACACAATTATACAGGATTTCAGATTCCAAAAATGGGGGGRAAATGTGTAATTTTGGCAAGCTTGCCATGCCTTTAGTCCTAGTACCACTGAAAACATCCCCAATGACATACCTGGATATATGTTTACAGGAATGACCCATTGAAGAATGTGGATTATTGTATTGTGACATACTAAAGTTTCTTGTGCCAAAATAATATTGAAAATGTTAATTTCAATTGGGCTTTAACACGTACCAGTTATATGAAGTAAAATACATAAAGTGTAAAATCCTCCCAGGGCCTACAGACCTCAATGATGTCATTCTACTCCAACAGATATTTCTCATATTATTGCTAAAACACCATTATCACCATGGTGAGACTGATAGCTTTGCAACTAGAGCCACTATGAACACAAGAAGGGTGCCCTTACAAGGCTCCCACTCTGCTCAATAAGGTCATTGAATAGTTTGTGTTGCATCTAATCTCTTTGAGCTACTACTGTATTATTTAATACTAGGGCATAATGGCCCAAATTTGTTAATTTTCAGCATTACCCATGGTGATGACTGTGTCTTTATAACCAAGTGTGGGATCTTTATGGGAATTGGACGAGTGGAAAAAGAAGTATTCAATTATTACACTCGTATGTAGGTTTTGCTTAAGGAGCTGTATTTGGTACCAAATAAATGTTCAAAACGGGGCATATAATTAGGAGGAACAACAACACACCATGGCAGCTTGCAAAACAACTGTAAGGAGAGCTCCCTGGTCAATTCTGAGTTGGCAAATCAAAAGGGCTCTATCAAAAGAAGGTATACAGAGCAAAAAACTACTATCAGGCGTCTTTAGGTTGAGAAGTTATGTGCAAGAGACTGGAAGGGAGGGGGCAAGAAATGATGCAATTGAAGTAACTACTGGCAACTCATCATTCACAGCCTTCACAATTGTTGCTGCAATTTTATTTTTTCCATCAGCAGCACCGTCCTTTGCATCCTGGTACAGTTTGGTAGCTTTGGTAGAAGATAACGATATATGTGTATGAACATAGGATGAATAATGTACCATTGGTTCAGCCGGAAAAACGTAGCCACACATATATGATACTGATGGTTTGTAGCTGCAAAATAGTTGTAAAAAATATGGCCCAACAATACAGGCTTGTAATTGGAGAGTATGATGGGTGGGTTTGTGATGCTGGTGGTACAACCACTGCTTTCAAGACATCAGCTAATTTGTTCAAATTGGGAAAAAACCACACATGTCGGACCCCAACAGAGCTTTGGTAGACACAACAAAACATAGACAATCTCCACCTCTAATGACACCAGAAAAAAAACAGGTCAATGCAACTGAAAGAAAGGAGTTTGAAGGAGTTAAATAAGAAGACAGGAACAAAGAAGGTGACAGGGAGATCTACTAACAGCCTGAAGACCAGTAGTGCTGGAAGGTGAGCTGAGGATGGAAATAAGGTTGTTGACACAAGCACCAATATGATTGCCAGCCTTATCAGACAAAACAAAGAACTAAAAATGTTGTTGATGGAAAAAGAAACAGAAAAGATTACAAGGGAGTAAAAGAAGGGAAAGCAGGTCTTGGTTTAGCAGCAGGAACTACACAAGGTACAGTTATGGTTGCAGTGGTCCCCGGTGAGAAAAGATCTACTAAACTGAACAAGCAAATGCTCACCAGAAATTTTCAAGGGTACATTGAATCCAAGTTCTTTCAGGACATGAAATTTTTGATGAGCAATCAGATAAAAAAATATGTGTGTCAACAGGCTAATGTGGAAGGTTGTGTTAGCAGCTGTTAGGGGTTCTGTGGTGATGACAAACTTTGTCTCTACATGGAGAACACCCTGTTACAGCAAGTGCTCAATAAAATACAAAACAACACACAGAGTTTTGCAAGAAAAAATGGCTTGGTGGCTACCACTAGAAGAATTGTCCAGCTGATGAACCAACTTCCACAATAATGGTCTGACCATTGACATGTCCAATTTTCTTTCTTGATCCATAACAGATGGCAGTGGTAAAAATGGAAACGACCCAGATGGATTTCCAGGAACAGTGGGCATTTCCAATTGGGACATGAAGGATAAAGAGAAGAATATTCTAGATCCACTCCACAGGCCATATGGTAGTGCAGACAATCTGGAGTTTCATTATTTTGTTACAAGAATAATGGCATCTGTTAATGCCAGGAATTACAATTTCAACAGAAATACGAAAGGGGCAGACCATTTGCTCAGTAATATTTTCAGTGTGGAGGATGAGGCATTTGCACTCATAATACTATACAATGAACTACATGTGTGGGAATCCTCTCTCCTGAGAAAGAGAGATGGGTTGGTTAAGTTGGAGCAGAAGAGATTCTGTAATACAAGAAGCAGAAGGAGAGATGGGTGGGATCTGGAGGGGAAGTTTCTGTACCACAAGTTGTGCACTGAGATTAAGGAACTCTGAAAGGACCCTCAAGCAGGAGAGCTGTTCCAARAACYSATGAGAGAAAGGGTTGGGGGGAATGCAGAAGGAAGAATGGTAGAGTTATCCTACCAACTGACTTGGAACCTAGGATTGAAATTACCATGATGGACAACAATTGTGTTTGTGACAGGTTCAGAAACCTAACTGATGAGCCTGTAAAGTGTGCCCAAAACAATTTAATAGTGGAAACGGTGGGGAATTGCATGAAAGCACTTATAGAATTCATTCATCATACATAATTGTAACACAGTTAGTCATGTATTTTCTCATCTGTAGTAAGGTAGCAATGGAGACTGGCTGTTTCATAAATTCAAAACCATATGGTAGCAGAAGATGGTTTGTCATTTGTGTTAAACCAAGAATACAGACAAAAGAACACACCAGAGTTTGAGTACTTCTTAAGACAGATATTTGGGGCAGTATCACCAAAACAAAACAATTTCAAGAGGAGAAGACACAAGACCACAGTGAGCAAAATATTCAGCGCAATGGACAGAGCGTGTGCACTCCTGTTTTTGTACAATGACTACAGATCTTGGAATAATTCTGGAAACAAAAAAGAACACAAAAACAATTCACTGATAGTAGGGTTGAAAGCAAGGATGGCTGGAGCCTTCAGGGACGTATACTGTTCATATAGTGTGTTAAGGAGATAGTAAAACGGAGAAAGCAAGATAATACAAGAACCATTGAGACGGCACTGATGGCTGACTATCAGGAAACAATGAGAAACAACAGACAAAAATGCAGATAAAATAACATGATTGCAGTGCACCAAGTTTATTGAATGCAAGAGAGAATTCTTTGATATAAGGAACAAAATGGAAACTGTGAAAATAAGAAAAGAGAAGTGTCCAAGCAGAGTTGTTTACATCTGGATAGTTTCTTTGTCAATGGGATAATGTTGGCATTAGCACTAGGGAATCAGATTAATTGGCTTTGATTTTTTGAGTGTTTATCAGAAACATAATGGTCAAGTTCCCCTGGATACTATCATCAGCAAGCAAGCTACTCCCTGCATACCCATAAAAGTCCTGAACATTTGCTGGATCATCCACATGACGACCTGTTGCTATTGCAGCATCAATAACCCCATTCTGTAGGGTAGAGGCGACAACATGGTTGAAGAGTTGAAGATAGTTAGCCAGTTGCCCAGCTCCAGTCTGTAGACGGTCAGTCCCCTCCTTATCAGCCTGAAAGGCAGCCTTGTGCAAGTCCTGTCTATTGAAGAGGACATCACAGGAGGAATTGCAGGTAGGACAAGAGCAAAAACAATTCCCATTAGCATCACGCATGGTGTATTATATGCAGGTTCTAGCTGCCTTTTGACATTCGAGACAGTTCCCTCCATCTGCTTGGTACTTGCAATGGATCTTGTAGGCCCAGCATCAAGAATCTGTACTTTAGAAGTTGGATACTTGGGCTTCTTCCATCCAGTCCTCTCATACTCTTCCATTTCCTGGGTGTACTTGTCAAATGCCACTTGCTTCTTTTGGCTCACTTTGTTGGTTATCTCAACTGGCATGATGCAAGCCATACATCCACACTTAGGGCAAGGAAAGGACTCAGCCTTGGATGGATCAAAGCAAATCTTGTCCTGCTTCCTTTTGCCATCCCTTTGTTGCTTGATGGAAGATCCTTTGTTCTGCTTTTCAATTGCCTCATCCTCTTGCTTGTCCACAGCTTGCTCGACAGCGTGGGCAATTGACCAGAAGAGGGGAAGAGCTGTTGTATTGCTGCTTCTTGATCTGCTAGTGCGTTGGATGCTTGGGGTAGGCAAATTCATCCCCTTCCTCATCTCCATTGCAACATAAAGGGAACCAAGGATGGAAGAAGCATCGTGAGATCTCCACACCTTCTCTTGTTTGCTCTTGCCTAGGCCAGCAGAGACAACATCAGTATGGAGGAGGCGCATCTCTTGTCTCAGTTTCTTGGCCGTTTTTCCAGGAAAGACAGATTCAACATCCCCTTCAGTGATTGACTGGATAGGGCAAAGATGCTGCTTCTTCTTTGCAAGGGGGAAGGAACTTCTTCCTCTCCAGAGCAGTAGTATAGGCTGCTTGATAGAGCAGATTGGTTTGAGTGAGTGGAAGACTGGGCACAGGGGCCCCTGAAGGGCATCTTGCATTGCTCATAGTGTTTGCTGTCAATGATGACAAAAAAGAAGCAGTCAAAAAAAGGAGCTACACTGAACACTCAATAAAATGGGATAAACTTGCTTGTTTGCTGCATTTCAAGGCTTGTTAAATCGACAATTAAAGAGAGCTATCAATTGGTACCACTTACATTAGAAAAAAGTGAGTGGAGGTCCTTGAAATGGAGCAATTTCCATGGTCAGTTGCTTTGAACCAAGGAGTTTTTTTATTGAATAAAAAAGAACAGTTTCAATCAGTGCACACTGGAGGGAAGTTTTAGGTAAAGACACTAGGACACAGTAGTTTTTTGAACGCAAAATCAAAACCCTTCTATTTTGAGCAAAACCTGCAGTCACCTTGATTCACAATTTTTTACAGCAATTCCTATATAGTTTTGTACTACAGATCATCCAAAACAGCTAATCTTGCTTCTTTTCCCCCAGCTGCTGAACAGTTGCTGACCTGCTGGTGCAACAAGGTGTGGGGCTAGTACTAAGCCTACATATGCCTACCTAGCACAGTTGGCAACTTTGGATTGAAGTTGTCAACTTTATATTGAAGTTCATAACTTTGTTTTCATGCTTCAAGTCTTAGCTGGAGAGCACTTGTTGCGCGCTCGCACAGCTGTATCAATTGTTATGAAACACATAGTACCGGCTGGTAGCATTACTACCCGTAATTAACAATTGAAATTACGTTAATTGAGGCATTGGGAACGTTAATTGCGTTATCCAAGAGATCCTACAGCACTAGAGGATTGTCCAGCTTGCATCCTATAAGTATCCTTGATAGTGACAGTGACAGCTTGGGCTTCCTCTCCAGCTTCTACAGCACAGGCAAGAAGCTGGTGGATGTGAAGCTAATGGTGGTGAAGTCTGAATTCAAGCTTCCTGGTCCTTTGCCAAAGCGTCGCAAGGCCTCTATTTCAGGTACTCCTTTGCTTGGTTGCGAGATCAGGATGAAAGGTATCAAACAGACTGTTCTTGGAACTCATTCTGCTTCCAAGCAAAAGGCCCTGGATCTGCTGTCTGTACAGCTCACTGCTGAGGAGGACAATAGCGCAGACGCCATGACTCTCAAGAAGAAGGCAAAGGAAATGGAGAACATCTGTCCTAATGTGGAGCAGGCCATTGAATCCAGGGTGGAGTTTGTACAGAGGCGCAAGCTCTTTCCTAAGAGGGGAAACGGTGCTCTTGCTGCTTCAAACACTGGTTTGAATTGCCCTGGTGTGAGCAAGCACTCTGTGAGCAAAGGCTCTGCAAGCAAACGCCCAGCAGCAGGCCACGGCTTGGGCTTGGGCCTCAAGCAAGTTACCAAGTGTCCTGCTTTGAGCAGCAAGAAGCCTATCACTGCTGCAAAGAAGGCGCCAGCTGTTGCAAGCAAGAAGGCTAGTCCTGGTGGCTTGCCCAGCAGCCAGAGCTCAGCTGGATTTGACTATGGAGACAGTGATTGCTTGTCTTGTCTTTCCCATGGATGCAGAATACTGAAAACATTGATTCAAATGCTAAGTGCATCAATTCCCCTAGTGGTGGTTCTTTTCCTCCTGTTTCTCCACCAATAGGATGCCCTCTTGCTATCTCTTTTGTACAAACAGAGCAGCTTGCGCATGCTGTTGTA
>CAACVS010000467.1:3142-19927 GCA_900660405.1 Pseudo-nitzschia multistriata
ACCCAAATGTTGTTTGCTGCTGTTTCCTGGAAAAGCATCCCACCAACAATTACAAATTAAAACAACCATCTCCCACCGTGGAACACATATATAACATGTATCTTAATTAACAGAGATGTACATGCAAAGATTGACAATCAGGATCGTGAATTGAGTTGTTGTTACTGGTTTGGGTTTTGGTTCGGATTTTGGTTTCCGTTTCTGTATCCACAATTCAGAAAAAACGAATAGTTGTGGTCCGGGGTGTTCACGATTTTCTGCTTGGGTGGTGCAACGGATAAAAATTAAGAGTAAAAAGTCGGAGTGATTTGTTTTCTGGTAATGCAAACTTCTTGGATATCACAACGGTTAAACACTGTCACAACCTATGGCCACCTGTMTCATCCCACAAAAATGGGTTCACGAGGTGCCATGATTTCGGTTGGAAAAAACGCAACCAACGTGACATAAATACCAAGCGTGAAGCATGTGAAATAAAAAAAGGGGGGTGCAGAATAAATAAAAAAGGGACGCTATGGGATGTGAGGGGTCGGGAACACTTTTTGTGACGAGCCTCAGAGGCAGCAACAGGCCCCTGTTGCTCCTCAGCAGCAGCCACAGCCTCCTACTGCAAGAGGACCTGCTACATTCAACCATCAGGATACTAGATTCAGAAGGAATAGATTGGGTGCCTCCAATACAACCCCACAACCTTTGAATACTAGTGCTGGTCCCCCTCTTGCCACTAAGCTTGCCAACGCTGCTAGTGGTAGTAATAATGGAAGTGCTGTGCGTCCTTGGCCTGCAGTCGCAGTAGCAGCAGCTGTAATGCCTCCTCCAGCTCCTGTTTCTACAGTATCTACTACCAAGTGATCCTACAGCAAGAGAGGGTCCTCGAGCTTGCATCCTATTAGTATTCTTGATAGTGACAGTGAGAGCTCTGTATTCCTCTCCAGCTTTGACAGCACATGCAAGGGGGATGTGAAGCCAGTGGTAGTCAAGTCTGAGTTCAAGCTTCCTGGTCCTTTGCCAAAGCATTGCAAAGCCTCTGTTCCAGCTACTCCAGCGTTTGCAAGACAGATCAGACAGGAATCTGTCAAGCAGTCTCTTGGTAACAACACCCTTTCTACAGTTGCTGTGCTGGATCTACTGTCCATGCAGCAGCAGCCTCAGCAACAGGCCCGTGTTGCTCCCCAGCAGCAGCCCCAGGCTCATCCTACTGGTGTGTGTGAGACGCAGACCTGCTACATTTAACCATCAGGATACTAGATTCAGAAGGAATAGAATGGGTGCCTCCACCACGCCACAGCCTTTGAATACTAGTGCTGGTCCCCCTCTTGCCACTAAGCTTGCGGCTGCTACTAGTGGTAGTAGTAGTAGTAGTGGAAGTGCTGCGTGTCCTCGGCCTGCAGTTGCGCCTGCAGTTGCAGCTACTGCTGCGTGTCCTCCTCCAGTAGTAGCAGCGATGCCTCCTCCAGCTCCTGTTTCTACAGTATCTACCAAGAAATCCCACAGCACGAGAGGGTCCTCCTCCAGCTTGCATCCTATCAATATTCTTGATAGTGACAGTGACAGCTCAGGCTTCCTCTCCAGCTTTGATATCAAGCCAGTGATGGTGAAGTCTGAGTTCAAGCTTCCTGGTCCTTTGCCAAAGCGTTGCAAGGGCTTGGCTGTTGCAGCTACTCCATCCTTTGCAAGGAAGATCTGGAAGGAATCTGTCAAGCAGTCTCTTGGTAACAACACCCCATCTACAAAGGCTGTACTGGATCTCTTGTCTGTGCAGCTTACTGCTGAGGACACTAGTGCTGAGGCCATGGCACCAAAGAAGAGAGCACAGGACATGGAGAACCTTTGCCCTAACATTGAGCAGGCGACTGGTTCCTTGGTGAAGTTTGCTAAGCGCCAGCTCTTTCCTAAGAGGGGAAAGGATACTGTTGCTGCTTCAAACACTGGTGACTTGAATTTGCTTGCAGTAGCAGCGAGCACTGGCTTGAAGCGCCCAGCAGCAGATTGAGGCTTGGGCTTGGGGCTGAAGCAAGTTACCAAGCATCCTGCTTTGAGCAGCAAGAAGTCTATCACTGCTGCAAAGAAGACGCCAGCTGTTCCAACCAAGAAGGCTAGTCCTGGCGACTTGCCCAGCAGCCAGAGCACTGTTGGTTTTGACTATGGAGACAGTGATTGATTTCTGCTGACTTATCTTGTCTCCTTTCCTATGGGTGCTGAATACTGAATAGTACTGTAAGCATCAATTCAAATGCTGAGCGCATCGATTCCTCTAGTGGTGGTTCTTTTCCTCCTGTTTCTCCACCATTAGGATGCCCTCTTGCTGTCTCTTTTGTACAAACAGAGAAGCTGTTGTGTGCTGTTTTAATCCTCCTGCGATTGCTGTTGACAGAACACCAGGTACCTTATTGAGGTACTAGGTACTACTATTGTAATAGTATAGAGACCATATTAGATTGTAAACCGACTAGATTGCAGACACACTAAACTGTAGGCCCAGGACAGCTCAAACGTGCGGCTTGCTGGTCCTTGGGGTATTGCTCAAGTCTATTGCAACTACTCTTGGTAGCTATGATTCTTACTAAAGATGACCTGTATACAAATAGTACTGCTGTTGAATGAAAGGATCTTGCGTTGGATCCATTCCTCTTAAGCTTAAGTATGCTGGTCAATCGATTCAACTGACTGTAATTCAGTCCATCTAGTCAATCCATCATCCAAATTGATTGATTATCCGAGGAAGCTGCTCCAGGGGACTGGAATCCAAGCCTCTCCAGTAGGATTCAGTTTCCATAGGCCCAGGATGAGTTGTCACGCCAGCATGCTATGCTCCAGGGGATTGCTCCAGTCCATTACAGCTAGTTGCTGAATTCAGCTCACTTGCTGGAGACCAACAAAGTGCTGGTGTTGTTGCTTTCAGTAATATCTCCTGGGCTGATACACGCCTTCCACAGTATATCCACAACAATCAAAGGTTGAATCAAAGGGACCCAGCGTTCTATAGGCCTCAGTCCTAAGCGCTTGCTCCAGATCTGCAGTGGTCCAGTGACGAGGCCTTGCCATCTTGCTCACCGCCCCAATAAGATCACAGATCTTATACTCAATGGGACCATACTTGGGTTGGTAAGGAGGCCTAGGAATGGATACAAAGTGGTCCCCCCCCTTCTGGTCTGTCATGAAGCATCTGAGCTACCACACCAGTTAGATGAGCACTAAGATTGTCCCAAAGAAACACTCTATGAGTATCAGTATCGCCAGGTGCTGGATTCTGCTCCATATCAGTGCAGATCTTGTCAATGAACTGAGCAAAGGTCCAAGCTGTTGTCCCTGCTGTCCTAAGGACCTCAATCCATCTCCTTGGATTGGCAACGCTTCCTCTAGTCGCCGCTGGTAGTCTTGGATCCCCTGGCTCAATAGCCAGCAATACAGTCAGTTTCTCAGTCCTCTCATAGTGTCCTGAGGTTCAAACCCTCCTGCTTGTGATTGCCCATCCATACTTGCAGTTGGTCCATTGCATGTTGAAAGCAAACTCATCAACATCAATAAACTTCCTCCTCAGGATACCAACTACTCCAAGGGGGAAAGGCAGAGTCCAAAAGAACTCACATCTTATCAAGTTCCTGGGGGTGAATTCTTGATACGCTTCAGTGGACTTCCTCTTCCTTGTCACCTCCATTTCATGCAGTCTCCTGGAGATATCTACTCTTGAATATATTCCTCCCCCCTCATTATAAATGAATGTTGCCAACTCATCAAAGCTGGCAGAAGTATTTATAGTCAAACCAATTGCAAGCAGATAGAGGTCTGGT
This sequence comes from Pseudo-nitzschia multistriata, assembly GCA_900660405.1. Classification (NCBI taxonomy): domain Eukaryota; phylum Bacillariophyta; class Bacillariophyceae; order Bacillariales; family Bacillariaceae; genus Pseudo-nitzschia; species Pseudo-nitzschia multistriata. The sequence continues at coordinate 6,934 of CAACVS010000467.1, forward strand.
CCAACCAGCTTGCTTTGATCTCTGTTGCCTGTCTTTCTGTATGGATCAAGGTGTCTACTCCATCTGAAAAGAGATGCCTTACTGGCAGAAGTAGGAAGACCAGCAGCCTTCCTTTCCAGTTCCTGTTCCCTAGTAAAGAAGGCAGGATAGCCTTCACTCCCTCCCCTAGAAGGATGAGGCCTCTCAGCTCTTCTTTGTTGTGTTAATCTAGAAAGACCAGCACTGGCTCTGATCTTTGTTATCTTATCTGCTGGATTGATAGGCATGCTGATTGCTGTTACCAACATCKGTTGAAAAAGAAGCAAGTCGTCGTAAAATAAGAGTCGCTACTGTAACACACTAAAACAGTACTTCTACTGGGTCCTTTGCTACAGTTCAAAGTTTGTTCAATTGACAATTAAAGAGAGCTATCAATTGATACCAAGTACAGTAAGAAAGAGCAAGTGGAAGTTCTTGTAATGGAGCAATTCCCATGGTCGGTTGCTTCGAACCGGGGAGTTTTTTGAATGAATGAAAAGAACAGTTTAGTTCGCTGGATCAGCACGCTGGAGGCAGGTAAAGGTCAAGACAGTAGGACACACCAGTACAATTTTGAACAAGGAATCAAAACCCTTCTATTTCGAGCAAAACCTGCAGTGCTTTACCTTGATCCAACTTCAAATGCAGCATTTTGTGTACAGCAATGTACTAGGATCCATCCAAAACAGCTAATCTTGCTTCTTCTTCTTGCTTCCCCCCTCTGAGCAGCTGTTGGCCAGTCCCTGTGAGTGCAACGGTGTGGGGCTAGTACTAATTCTACTTAGGCTTACCTAGCATAGTTGGCAACTTGCCATACAAGTTGACAACTTCGGTTCAAAGTTGATTACTGTGTTTTAATGCTTTAAGTCTTACGGTAGCTGAAGAGCACTTCAGTGCTCTCTCGCGGCCGATTTCAATTGTTATGAAACGCGTAGTATTCTGACGAGTGATTTTATTTGCGCGCAGCTTTGTTTCCGCGACCACCAACCGACGAAAATTTTCGGAGACTAGACGCTAAGCACGTGCTCATCTCTCTCCGTTTTTTGTTTACTGTACTTCGTACTGTTCTCTGTTCTGCAAGAGGACAAATTTGCATGTACGATTCCATAAGCGTAGTACGATTACTAACTGTAATCGTACGAGTAGTACTCTGGTTTGAGATACTTTCTGTACTACGTAACGTATTGTTTTGCTGCGAAAGACGAATCTTGCCGAATGCAGCCCCCATCTCCGAACTTTCAATACCGGTACGATCCTTCAGATCGAGTGTAGCAGCGAGTAGTTTCAAAATCACAACATAGACAGGACTGCTTCTAGGCAACACCCAAGACAGAACGAAAAATGTTTGGGAACAAGAAGAAACGGCAGTCCGCACCCGGAGATGTCACCGGCACCCGCTTGAATGCCAAGCGGCGACGCCTAGAAAATTCACCATCGAGAACTACCGCACCTGGTGACAGCGAAAGTCCCTCTGTGCGTTTGACTGATAAAGAAGTATCACATGCAATGCTATTGAGAGCTGCAGAGGTCGGACTCGATTCCGCGATAAACGAGGCAAAGATGGAGAAATCGAGAAGCAAAATGGTAATCACTCCTCAAAGTGTTATTCAGACCAAAAAAATCTCATCGGTGTCAGATGACGACTCAAAAAAAGCAGGCAGGACAGGTACAACCGTGACCGAGAGAAAACCAGATCAAGCCATCCAACAACTGGATCCAAAATTAGCTGCCACGAACATCTGCGACTTTCGGAATGATGTCGATCTGTCGCCAGACGATGATGACCAGAGTTGCTCGTCCTCATCGTCTTCTTCCTCGTCGTCGTCTTCCTCATCGGAAGAGTCATCTGGTCTTTTGAGTTATCGTTCGAATAGTTCGAGGGAAGACGGCGAACAGAAACTTCCACCACTCAATGTTGGTGAGGAATACGAAGGGATTCAACGGCTGGAGAAAAAGTTGAGTCTCCGAAAGGAACGATTGAAAAAATTGTGCGCTGGCCGACCTGCTGCCTATGCAAGATATCTTGAGGCAAACGAGGAGGCGGCCGGTGATATTCGAATTGCTGAGTACAAAGAAAGCTACCCGGACGAAGACAAACCACTGTCTTGTGGATTGCCGCGCTCGAAGTTAATTCGAACCTGCTCGTCGCGGTTGGGCCTCCTCCAATTTGAGGCTATGCATACATTGCCCTGCTTTTATACGATTCTGGTCGTAATGGCAGTCCATTCCACATTTTGTGCCTGCACTGAAACAGTTTCAAACATTTTGTATGGCTCTATTTTTGAAAACATTGTTAGCAAAAACGTCTACAATGCTTTTGTGATCGGCTTTGGACTCGCTCTCTTGCGTATCAATGGTCATTGCTTTTGGTATACGGGAACATCGAATGACTATACTTTGATTCAAATGGAAATGGGTAATCGGCTTAAACTAAAAAAGTTTGATGCTCGTGTACTAAAAAAAATCAAGGAATCTGTTGCTTGCTCGGCGTGCAACATGTTTGGGTATTACTTGATTTGTGTAGGGATAGGCCACTTTCACTTCAGACACTTTGATAATCTGATGGATCAGTTCGATCTTTGGCTTGACAGCATATGGATTAGGGTTTCTGAAATTGTCAACGATGAAATGGCGAAGCAAGTACCTGAATCTGCAACATCAAACCTGGAACCATTCGGTTGCACCGCGGTCCCAGAAATAGAATCGGCAATAAGTCCAACATGCCAGGTAGCGGTCGACGTGCTTGCGTCCCCCAAGATCGAAGCTGTTACATCTCCCATCACGAGACAGTTGTACCACTTTTATTGCCTAGATTTCACAAACGAATACAAAAGCATGCAGCTTGTCGTTCACGGATTGTTTTTGCTGGTTTCAATTGCCTTGGCTCGTCGGGTTGGTCAGAATTTTTTGACCTTGTGCGACTAACCGCATATTTGGCTACCTACACCAGAAATCCATTTGCTACTGAAAATATTACCACATTATGAATCCTCATGAAAATATAGTCCAGACGGTGACAAAAATGATAATGGTAGTACTTTTCATTATGCTATGACTACTCACAAGTTGGATAGTTTTACTAGTGTGAAATGAAATTAGATTTCAATTTTTGGCGAAAGAATTAGATTTCCAGACCCTCCTCCTGGTACTGAAAATTGTGATTGGTTTTGATTATTTCTATGTTTTCGGGAATGACCCAATCACCCGATGTCTGACCCCCGGCGACAACTGTGTTGAATTCATGTATTACGTCATCAAAAATAGTTAAATACAGAAAGCCTAAAAGGGTTCTCCTCCACTGTTGACTAGATAAAACTATAAAGAATGAGGACATTGCCCACTTATACTAAAATCATTGGGTTCCTCATTCTGGTTCGCATTTCAATTCATTACATAAACACTCCAGTGGTTGCTCGCTTGTGCCCGCTAAGTACATTCATATATCCATAACTGTGGAAACACATGCCTCGCTTGGCGCCGTTAAGTCGCTAGTTCGCTTCGTCTGTCCGTCGTACGGTGCTTTGGTGTTCTTTTTGCTCAACAAACTGCGCTTCGTGGTGTCTGTGTCGTTCATCATCTCAATCGAAAGTCGAACAAGAAGAATTGAGCTCCAAATTCTTAGTCTGGTTTTGGTGAAGGAAATGCCACACAAGCAAAGTCGAGGTGCTTATTCCATGTTCGGAAACAACCGAAGCCGGACCACTTCTCACCAACACAGCGTGAATGGAAGATTTCATTCCGTTCTGCATCGCTGCCCCCTTGTCGCCGCTATTTGGTGTTTGCTCGCACTGGGTCAGAAGCAAGAATCGTTTGTAGTGTCACTGCACTTATTGCCACTGATCCATGCAAAGGCGGCAGCGATCATGACGCCTTCCGCAAGCGCTTCACCCAATGGCCACTCGACATCGTCTTTGCTCTTGGCAGCGTCGTCGTTTCCGGAGAAAGAAGCAAAGAAGCTCCTCGAAGTGGAAGAAAAATTCTCCTTTTCTGATCGATCAAAGCTCGAGGAGCGATTGAAAATGGAAGGATTCGCGCTTTGTCAAGAAGTCATCATGGTGGATTGGTATTACGATCGATTGGTGGCGAACAGTGAATGCTTGGCATCGGTGCTTCCMCTGGTCCGAAACGACCACTGGCTGAGATACCGTCAAATCACGAGTCGGAATTGCATTGAATGCGTCGACGGCGAGGCAGAGTGGCAGCTCAAGCGAGGCACCTCCATCGGTGGTGGCGACGGTGGTGCAACCGTCTATGAAGAAATTGAGGGAACTGAGGCCCTGAAAATTGCCTGTTCGCTGGCGAACAGAGAGCTATCAAAGAGAGACGAGGCAAACCCAACCAAAAATGAAACGGCGTTGCTCTTGTTATTTGAGGGGGAATCTTTCCCAGTGCCCCCGGTAGACAGTTGCGACCTACAGCCATTTGCTAAAATCGTGACGCACCGAGCCAAATGGGAGCAGCGACAAGGACAACAGCCAACGTCTGGAACAAAAACCACAAACGCCTCGTTGTTTTCGAAACTTGTCGTGGACCTGGACACAACTCCCGATGGGTTTGCAGTCGGCGAGGTGGAAGCACTGGTGGAAGCTTATGGCAAAACCGAGGGCACATCAACCGCCGTCTACCAGGAAGAAGCTGTTGCGATGGCTCGGACAGACATCCGAGAGCTCCTGGAAAGGATTCTAAAAGGAGACGACAACAACGACGACCGTAGTACTCCAACCCGTAGTCCCTCTATGGGCAAACTGGAGCAGTTCCTCTTTCTTAGGCAACCCCTGATCCATAAGGTGTGTGTCGAGTCTGGGGTCATTCCACAACCGCCGTTTTCCGCCGAAGAAGAGCCGTCCTCGTGAGGCCATCCCCTGAAATTGGTCGTAACAGTTGCTACAGAACTGCTGTTTCGTAAATACGAATGATGACTACAATGTCAAGGCATGGGGAGGTGAATGACTTATTGGCAAGAAGGGTAGCAGAAATGCCGCTCTATGGCCAGCGTCGAAGCTCGAGAAACAGCTTTCGTTTTCGAAAGCGAAGTTTCCTCCTTCCCCTTCTTTCCCGCGTCGTACGATCACTAAACATCGATGTTCGCCAGCTTCGGTACACTATTCTGCCATCGTGTTTGATTTAAGTCTTCTTACTTAAGTGACCCGGAGTGATTCATTCGATGAAACAAAGGTTTAGACTAAAAGCATAGCAAAACAATTGTTCACGCAGTGTCTGCTTGAAACTTCGTACAGAATGGTAGGAAATTATTTGCTACATTCCTTCGCTAAAACACATGATCGGATCTATCGCTTATCTCTACCGATCATAAACGTGAACTCTTCAACAAGTAGATGTTCACCTGTCTTCAAGGTTTTCAGAATTGGGAGAACAATCCGAACTCTGACACACCACAGCTAGCATTTTAGTAAGTGCTCGATTTACCGTGCATCGTCCTCGGTCACTGAGGGGTTGAAAGCTTTTATTTTCGTTATTAAGGCAATCTATTTAGAAGTTCGTATCAAACCAATCATGCGATGAGCAAACACGCACCACCAGCGGCCTTGATTTTTTGTTCCGCCAATCGCGAGAAGTATTTCGCCTTGACAATGACGGGAACATCGATCTGTCCGTTTCCCAAAAGCTTGAAGTATCCGTGGTCTACCAAGTTGATAACAGGGGCCTTGCCTCCTCCGTTTTTGGCGGCTTCATAGTAACCTTCCCCTGCAACACTGAAGATCTTGTCGAGGTTGATCGTTGGGCAGTGGGATCTGTTCTTCAGAACGTGGAATTGACGCATACCGACCTTACCAAAGTAACCAGGGTGATATTTATCCATAAGAATTCGGTGGTGATGTTGTCCTCCGGCATTACCGCGACCACTGGGGTGCTTTCGGTGCTTTCCGATACGACCGTGACCGGCGGAGACGTGTCCGCGCTTCTTTCGGTTCTTGTGGAGTCTGGTAGGCATGGTGGATAGTTTGTTATACTTACCTTCAGTAGTATGGTGTGTGAGAAAACGGCAAACGAAACAGATAGTGTGAGTCTGTTGGCTTCGACTCGGATTTCAGTTGTTATGGACCTCTTGTTTCGTCATGTTCCCATGAAACGGCGGTGACGACGTTGCCTTGGTGAGGGCTACGCTGAGAACAAAAGGAGCCAACCGATAGAGTCGGCCCTTGGCTTTCTCATTGCTGGGTATCGAATTCCAATTCACATTCTCACTACATTGAAGAATTCAACCTCGTTCTACTCCATGCGAATCCATCTCACTACCGTCATGGTCGCTCTCACCTTTTCCGTTAGTGATTGCCGTCGGTACAATAGGGTAAGGGATGGATTCCAGACACAAAATTGAAGGCGTTTATTGCTGCTTGGAACAGCATAGTCACCCGCAACAAGGACGAACTCCGAGGTCAAGTAAGGCGGTAAAAGGTGAATGGGTTATGTTTCTTTGAAGTTTTAGTCACGGTAGTCGGATTTTGAAGCCCGCTTGTAGCCACTGAAAAGGGAATCGATCAATGGTCTCCGACTTGAGCAATGCGCGCGCTTGGATGTTTCGCCCGCCAATCGAAGACGGCCGCGCGCAACAGCAAAGATGCAAAAAATCATGTCAAGGACTGGACGTCTATTGATGTCAACACAACCGATTGATAAGGGCCCTTTCAGTTGATGGATTGGATTGCCTCCGTCTGGTGGTGTTACTGACGTACAGTACGTACCGTGCGGTAAAAAATGTCCTCGTACTCGCATTCGCTCAACGTCCAGTAATTCGCACTGACGACGTCTAAACCAGAAAATTAGATTCAAGCCGTTCGGACCACTGCATCAAATCAAAGCTTGGGATAAACAATAAACATCAAGACAAAAGAACAAATACCATTTCGTTGAGAACGAACGACAGTAATACATCTACAGATTAGCACTCGCTCTGCACGTCAACATTGAATTTTGAAAGAGAATGAATACTGCATTGACGGCATCGAGGCGGATGATCCTCTTGTCATCGACAAGGGTGAGTGCGAAAAAAAGGCAACCATCTTGACTGTCGCGGTGCGCTGCGGTTTGATGTGATGTTTGCCGGGAAAGAACCTTGAACCGGCACGCAAGCCCGCTTCATCTGACATTATTGACAATTTCTATTTGCGTCTCTTGTCTTTGTTTGCTTGTTTGCTTGCTCGATGCACAACCGTTTAGGCGTCACCTGCTGCAAGACAGTTTGCATCGCTTCGTTGGCTTGCCCATCCCGCCGCCGCAACTTCCTCGTCATCTTTTGCTGGCGAAGAAGCCCAAAAAAATTCCTGGACCGCCGCGGCCGCCCTTGCCGTTTCGGCCTTCTTGGGAGCCGGCACGATTGCTGCCTGCGATGGGGCTCCTTCCATGAAGAAAAGCAACGTTTTCGATCCACAAACCTACCCAACATCCGACGAAACAGAATCGTCGCCGKTCGAACCCATGACGGTCTATGCAAAGATGGCCATAAAGACCGAGTTGGAAGAACAGAAACAGCAGCGGCTTCAGGCAACCAGTCCCACTGAAGAACGCAAAAACGCCCGTCTGGAGGAACAAAAGGCAGTCCTTTCCCTGGCCGCCGATGCCGTGCCCGAAATGACGGCCTCGGAATGGGAAATCGAGAAGGCGACCAAGAAGGCCAAGAAGCATTCTGGTGGAATAAAGCTCTTCAGCGGAAACGGTAATCTCGCCCTCTCGCTGGAAATCTGTCGCCACCTCGGAATCAATCTCGGGAAGGCTACGGTCGGACGTTTTGCCGACGGTGAGGCCAACGTCGTCGTGCACGAAAACGTTCGTGGCAAAGATTGCTACGTGATCCAACCGACCTGCCCACCCGTCAACGACAACATAATGGAGTTGCTGCTCATGGTGTCGACTTTGCGAAGAGCAAGTGCTCGCAGAATCACCGTTGTCATTCCCTACTATGGTTACGCTCGACAAGATCGAAAGATGCAGGTATGGAAAGGTTTTACACAACGTGGATAGGTTCGATGTTTTAGTGCATTGCCGGTTGAAATATTTGACGCTTGCATTGCAATCTCACGGAATTATTATACGCGTTCGCTTTCCTTTAGGCACGTGTTCCTATTTCGGCAGCCGATGTTGCCCGTTTGATCGAGGCGATGGGAGTAGACCGCGTCATCGCTGTCGATTTGCACTGTGGACAGATTCAGGGGTTCTTTGGTCCTCGGGTGCCCGTTGACAACCTGGACGGTGGCATTGTGGGTCTTGATTACTTTGGATCCAAGGATCTTCACAACCCCGTCGTTGTCAGTCCCGATGCTGGTGGTGTTTACAGAGCGAAAAAATTCAAGGAAGGTCTCGTGCACAAGTACGATATGCAGGATATCGGATTGGCTATGATTGTAAAGCAGAGAGCACGCGCCGGGCTCGTTGACACTATGGACCTCGTGGGAGACGTCAAGAACTGCGATTGCATCCTTGTCGACGATATGATTGATACCGCTGGTACACTTTGTAAGGCCGCCGATGTCTTGATTGAGAACGGTGCCCGCCGAGTCTTTGCATTCGCAAGCCACGGTCTGCTTAGTGGACCCGGAAACGATCGACTTGCCAACTCGAAGATGGAAGAAATCGTCATTCTGAATACCATCCCTACGTCTCCTCAACGGGAAGCAAACGAAAAGTTGACCATGTTGAGTGTAGCCCCGCTACTTGCTCAAGCAATCTTCAACATCCACGCAAAGAAGAGTATTTCGGCTCTCTTCAAATGAACTCAGGGGAATCAAAATCTCATTCGCACCATCATGTCCCTCAATCCATCCTTCGCAAGCAAATAAAAATAACAAAAAGAGTCAAGAAAGGAAAGTATTAGTAGACGCCATTGAGTCCCTCGCTTGTATTTACTTCCTGTTTGTAGGGTCACTCTGAGATTGAGGATAGTTATTCCAAAGGAACTTTTCGTCTTAAAAAACGATTGCACCATCCAAATCCTAATGTTTTGTTCAGCTCGGTGATTTGGTCGATCTATTCACCAGCACAGTCCTTGGCGATAGTTGCAAAAAAGGTTCATGGTCTCTGCAGAGGTAAGAATGTGGTGAGGAAGAATGACCCACCATATCTTGCAACTGGGCATTCCATGGACAGATTAGCTTCAATATTCTTTCTAGAAGGCAAATGAATCCAACCACAGGAGTGTAAACGCATACTCCAAAACGAAGCGACACAAAACGCTTCATCACCAGAAACTTCCCTGGTAGTCCCTGACATCCTTCTGAATCCCACCAAACCACTCTGACACAATACTTTGATTTATTTCAGCTGGGGATTTGTCTTCAGAGTAAGGAGAATTTAGAAGGAATCACCAGAGTGCAAGATTTTCCAATTTTGGGGGGGGGGGGGGGGGTTGTCATTTTATTGTTTGTCAGAAAGGCGAAACTATTTGTGTAGGATTCAACTGAAAACTCTATGTTGTGCTGAAATATCAAATAGAATTTGGCAAACCTCGAAACATCACTCTTATTACAGATAAAAATGATCACCTTTGCCACATTCCCAAAAGTACTGGGACACAATCAGTGTGGTACGATTTGTAAGACAAAGTAAAATAATTATCATTCATGACCATTGCATGTGATACGAATGCGATTGCTACTGTAAGTTACTTAGTAACACCTCGTACTGTAATAAGCAGTATTCTCGTCAAAAGTGCATGCATTGCATTTCCCTAGAGTTGATTGTGAAGACAAAAAACAGTTAAGATCACATCAAATGCACCTAACGAGACATGAAAAGAACGAAACTAGTCAAAAGACAGAAGATAAGCGGCCCATTCAAACGCTTCAAGCCTCCTCAAGATGGATAGAATTTGATTCCATCAAACCATCGAGATCAGCAGACACTGAAGCCATCCTAGCGTTTTCTGCGACGGTAGCGGGTGGTTTCTTTTTTCCAGTTCCACCCAGAAAGGAATTGCGTCTAGTTTCCCGATTAACATCAAGAATAGACACATGACGCTTGGATGCATGAGCATTCATATTGCACTTCCCGCGCCTCACTTCTTTCTGAACACGAATCATTTCTTCTATCATGTGTTCTGCTTCGGATTCCTTCAGAAGTCCATACCTGACAAGCCTCTCGACACCATGGATGGATTGGCTCAAAAGGACATCGCAAACCTTATATGTGGCGACCTCGATCACGAATTTTGTAAGCTCTGGGCTATTTAAGTCTTCCTCAACCTTTGACACCTGGCGTTTGCTCTCCCTGATAACAATTTTTCCTGCTTCCGAAAGTTGGGCGTCAGAGTCACCCAATTCTTGTTGGAAGAAATCCTGTGCGCGTTCGTGGGCAGTTACAAATGCCAATTCTAATAAAATAAAATGGTGAAGTTCGAAGTCATTGAAACTCGATATTTTGTCACGACGCAACCAAGCAGTAGCCTTGAATGCAACCCTGGTGCAGTTCAAAGCAATGGTGTAAAATTCCGTCAAATGGGTTAAGTCATTCAATGCTCCCCCCTTGTTGACGTCAGACTCGGCCATTTCAAGACTTTGCTCAAAAGCAATCGTTAGTCCATGTTGAGAAGTGAGAAAGCCCTCGTCGATAAGTTTTTCGTATTGAGCTTGAAGCATAGAAATGAACAGGAGTCGCAACTCCTTAGCACTAAGAGGGTCGCCTGTCATCATATGATGCATACTCGATCTACAAACTCCCTTTCTCCCTTTTTTTCGCGATTCAATTCTTTGCATCCTCAAGAATCTTGCCGAATCCTCGGTGAGGATTGTGTGCGCCTCTACATTTGCGTCGCGATCTTGGCGTTTTAAAACTGATAAAACATTTTCAAGATGAGGGGGGCTGTATTTACTTGATGGTGTCGAATCTTTCAATGATTCCACCGCCTCAGCAAGCTGTTCAATTGTCAAGTCTCTCAGATAAGGCATGTGGTCTTGAATGAACTGAAAATCGACAGATTTGAACATTTTGAATGTGAGAAGTTTGACGCAGTTATCGATCTGCTCTGACCTCAAACGAACTTTATATGCTTCGATAATTTTCCCTCTTTCTTCTGTAGAATCTGCAAGGCCGAGTTTCTTCAGGAGGGGCCCAGCTGTTGAACCATTTATTAATAAAGTTAAAAAGGCAATGCCACCAACCATAGCGTAAAGTTGCTTGACGCTTCTTCGTTCCTCTGAAAGATCTTGTGCGTTTCCGTACTCTAGGACTTGGTTATCCAGAGCGATAGAGAGGGCGATGCCAACAGCACCGCGAAGGCCACCATAGATCTGGAACGCGGTCTCTTGCCAATTGGTTCGTAGTCCGATTCGAACAGTAATTGGATAAGCTGCCGCAAACAAAACAAAGCGAATTATATGCAAAAGGACATAAAGCAGAATCAAGTAACCCCACTCCTTTGCTCCCCAATACCCTTCCATATGAGTTTCAATTAGTACTTCTCCCCAAACAAGGCCTCCTAGCGAAAAAAGAACAGTGTTTAAGATATGTTCGAGCACACCCATGAAGTCATCCATTAGGTGGATGTCATTAATTGACGAACGACCGAAAAATTTGACACTAAGCCCTGCTGCCACTGTCGCAATCACACCACTTGTATGGCAAATTAAGTCCGCTATGAAATAAGTGAGATACACCAAACCAACGACGGCTGTTACCTGCACGATATTCTCTTCTTTGCCGAATCGGCGACTCAGCTTGGACAAAACGAAAATTATTGTACCTCCAGCTACCATGCCGATTGCGGTCCCACCAAACGCCATTTGGGCAAAAATCTGCGAGAGCGCGAACCAAAACGATAATTAGATTTTCTGGGACGCAGTTGCACTTATATTGAACTTACATAGCATTTATAGACACTGTGAAAGGTAACGTTAGCCATACCTTTATTCCTTCACTCCAGCCAATACTGTCACCGACTGGGACCCTGAATTCGGTGTAAAAAATTCGCGAAAAGATGTAGAAGAAAACAATTGCGGCCCCATCGTTCAATAAACTCTCCCCAGCAATATGGGTAGATAAGCGAGGGGGTGCTCCTGTGAAATGTGAATATAATATCATGGTACATAAGGGAGAAATATGAATGCAGATGAGACAATACATGTAGCAAATGGCCGAACACACCACAGGCTGTGTCAGACAAAGATTATTCAATACTTACCAACCTCTTCCAGCAAGGCTGCGACAGCTACAGGATCCGTTGCGGATAGGATACTTCCAAAAGTCAAGCAGAGAAAGAAAGACCATCCGAAAGGGAAAATGTAGTACGCTACGCATGCTGTCAAAGCAGTCCCTGCCAGCACCAAGGGGAAGGCAAAAATCAAGAGCTGGCCAATTCCCATGGCAAACAAATATGCATTTTGGCCAAGAGCATCCTTGAAAATCAGACCAGGTAGGAAGACGAGCAAAAGCACTTCGCTGTTGATATCTTGCCATGCTGTAAGAGTGTCGTGCATATAAGTTTCACTTCCATTCGGACGGAAGAACACTTCGCTGGCGGAAACAGTTCCCATGATGACTCCGAAGAGGAACATAAGAGCGGTATAAGGAAGCCAGTGGAGGTAACGGGAAAGACAGTAATAAACTATCACGCCGAGGGTCAAAATTAATGGCGGATAAAGAACCGCATGAGCTGGGTGCATGTGCAATTCCGCATTTCCAGAATGTGTCACTTCTGTACCTGATTCTTCCACGCTCTCGTTTGCCGAAGAATGGCGGATCAACATCAAAAGCGGCAAAAACATAAATAAAATCATGGTATGCCACGATAATGTCCCGCCGACGTTGGGGACTAGTGTTTTGTTCAATACCTTTTCTTGGAAGATCGTCTCAAAAATCTGAGATCACGATCTTCTCTGAGACATTTAGATATTGTTTGAAAGGTGATTTTTTACTGTAACCGTCGAGTTGCTCAACATTTTCATGTACTCAGCGCGCGTAGTATTTTCTAGGTACAAACACTAGTTATTTTTTGCCTAAGTACATGCACCTCAACTGGTTACAAAGC
>CAACVS010000468.1:0-22721 GCA_900660405.1 Pseudo-nitzschia multistriata
AGATCTGGGATGAAACATCAACTCATTACCACAACCATCGCATCAGCAAAGCGATCCATGCAATGGAATTCAAAGACTTCGATCACAACCTTATTCCCAATACTAACAGGTATTTTACATCAGCCGAATTCACTGCACTCTACAATGAATTCTACAGCATGATGCAACTGGAAAGTCTCCCCTTAGTACCTCTGGATGATCTCCCCGAACTTGGAACTTGCCTCCCACCACACCACGGTGAGACAAAAGAAAACATAAACAAAATAGGAGCTTACATCTATCGACGCATCTCCCGATTACTTCCTGCTGGACACCTCCTCCTTCGCGGCCTAATTTCCCAATATACACAACAAAGCAAAGGATATGAAGCCTTGTATGCCCTGGCCCGACACTCACTTGACTATCTTAAACCCACACAGAACGGATGGGGCCCGGAATGGACATCAACAGACGACCCCGGGACGTACACAGGAAAACTCCAGGATCACGTCAGGACCAGTCGATTGAGTAGAAACCACAATTACACTGAATACGAACAAAGTCACGAACTGGTTTATCAAGCAATGAAACACTACAATTATACCGCAGGATGCTGCCTGCTTGTACAACTTGATAACCATCGACGAGTCACACCAAACTTCAAGAATAAACCGGTTCCGGATCACCTACAACTGACATCACTTACAAACTTTATCTTGGACCATCCCAACATTCCCCCTGGCACACATCAGCAGAAACCGATCGTAACAAAAATTGACACGAATACMCGTAAGAAATTTGAATACAAAAACAAGGTTCAATGCGAATGCTGCCACACCTATGGGCACAACATTGGGGATCAGATCTGTCGTTTCGGAGCACAAATGCACTTTGTACAGAAATATGCATCAGCAAATCCAACAGAATACAAAGGCAATGCTATCAAACACGACAACATGAATACCAAAAAGGTGGTTAACCACTTCGAGAGTAACCTCAACGGGCGCACCATCACAGAGGCAGAACATGAAAAGGAAAGGGAGGATCTTGCTCAACTATTCACCCCGGTCATCCCCGATGAATAGGATACATGCCGTGTTCCTAGCGGAGCTCGGCCTACGAAAAACAATCATGACCCCCCGGCTTCACTCTCAGACCATGACAATGAATACGGCTACAGCAAGCTCAACACATGGGGATTCCCATTCGCACGAACTCAACCCCACGACAACGACATCTTCACACACGAATCGAACGGTCAACAACACCACCAAACAGACAACAAACAACCACCATTGCGGACCCAGACTTACACACAGTATAATGAGGCGTGTGAAGCAGGAAATAACAGCACTACTAGTAACAGTACTGTACACACAGTACCTAACTGTAATGCACACACAGTACCGATAGCTAACGATACTGAACAGCCTACGGCAAACTCCCGTACTCATATGACAGATACCACCACGACTGATACAATCAACACGCCTAGTACTACTCATACGCAGCACTCACGTGGCACTGAACATACGGAAGACCGATCCCGTATCCCACATAAACCTGAAACAACACCAAAGAATACTCCACGAGCGTATAAATACACACTTCACACCGCTCTAACGGACATACAATGTGATCATTGCTGCGCTTCAAAGTCTTCAGCCACGGATACAACTAATGATGAACAATATCATATGGATATGAATACAGTACATAACATAACACACAGCAATGCCCTTCTTCCGTTTGACCTGCACAAAGACTCCCTTGCGTCGGACTGCTACCAAACCCGTCTACCATACATCCGCATGACCCACTCGACACTTAGGAAAAATATGAGGAAACACATCCTTATTGCGACCACACACACAAATAACGCCACCACGAAACACCCCACCGACTCACCACAGGCAGATACGGGCGCAAATATGTCTGCCACGAATCAACTAAACTTATTACATGACTATATATCATATAATAAACCAGAACCCGTTGGAGTCTTCTCCGTGGACGCCACACCAGCCAACACACTACATGCATACGGTGAAGGCTACATGTGCATCATTTCAGATCAAGGCAATACTATGCGTTGGCGTACACTGTACACACCACAATCTACGGGCACAGTCCTAGCACCGGAACACTACCGGATTACACGTAATCACTACGGATTCCTACAGATAGGACGTGCAAACGGCCGAGGAACTGTAAGCTTCATAAACAAGCTCAACGATACTGTTGAATCTATCCAAACAGTAAGCCTTGACAATGGACTGTGGTACACAACAAACAAAGTCCTCATCGTTAACGCTATGGAGAATATCCATATAGCAACGGAGCTCCAACAGTATAAAACGAAAATAAGTAAAATGACGGGCCACTTTGTCCACCAAACCACGAGCACACCTCACGACAATACTAACAGCTGCACCAAAACATGGTCCTCTGGACTCTCCAACGCACTCAAGAATCTTGAACTTTGGCACCAACGATATGGACATGCCTCTCCAACGACACTAGTCAAAACACAGAAAGTTGTGGATGGAATGCCACCACTGCCAACATCAACGCCATACTTTCGATGCCCATTTTGCGAAAAGAGCAAGATGACAAAATATTCCGGTAAGACCAAACCTAGAAAAGAAAAACTAATTCCTATGCAATCACTTCACATGGATCTCTCCTTTGTTACAGGACCGCCGAACCTAAAAGGGATGCTGGACAGGAATGAAAAACCCATGCCAACCCTGAAGAAAAGCAGACAGGGACACATAGGATTTCTCACCATCATCGATGCGGCTACACGAGCACTATGGACCTTCCCAATTAAATCCAAGGAGCCACCACTCATGATTATCGACCAATTTCTCACCAAGCATGGAATCAACACCACAGACCCACGGAAAGCAATCATCACCACCACAGATGATGGCTATCTAGCMAGATCACGAGCATTTAGACAAACAGCCAAGGACCATGCCTACGCAATAGACCCTCAAGACAAAACATACTTCCTTGATCTCCTCCCCCAACACCTTGACTGCACAGTTATGACAGACGGTGGAGGCGAACTCGCCAACTCAAACTCCTTCAAGTCCACCATTGCTCAACATGGCTATACTACTATCTCAACTGCAGCAGATACATCATCTCAAAATGGACTGGCTGAAAGACCACATCGCACTCTGAAAGAACGCATCCGTTGCCTCCTTTATGCAGCAGGCCTGGGCACCGAATACTGGACAGATGCACTTCTCCATGCAACATGGCTCTATAATAGGACATACCACTCTGCCATCGACATGACTCCTCTCCAACTTTATACGGGAMAAGTCCCCCTGGTTGACAACCTCATCACTTTTGGCTCCAAAATAACAGCTAAAAGACCAGGAAATCGTCCCACCACCACACACCCTTGGGCTTATGATGGCATCTTTCTAGGCTATGGACCCACCACAGATAATATCAAATACTTTGACATCCACACTGGCACAGATAAGATTGCCAGACATGATTCAAAGGATGAATTACAGTATGGAGACACACCACAGAACCGCTCCCCAGCTGCTTCCCACTTGCTGGAAACCTTCACAGAAGACAACCACACCAATCATACTACCAAAACGGAGCCCGAATCAATAAAACTAAACATCCAGGACCCACGACAACGCAACCCAGACCATTTGATCCAGGAGATTATCCAGGACTCACCAACATCCTACACCACCGCTGCAGCGGCCAAAGTTATTGCGACCATCCGAAAAACAAAATTTGAGAGACCTGCTATATCAGCTCTCATCCCAGAACTGGAGACCCTAGACATATCAACGAACATATACATGAAGGAGACATCCCATACATTACCCCTTAAAAACACCAATACCATTCACCCAACGATGGGATTCATCCTCAACAGTCACCCCGACATATCCAACGCCATGGAATTATCATCAATCCAAATTGGATCCATTGCACACACTAGAATCAGAGGATGGAAAAGAAGACTTCGAGGTACCATACTCACCAAAGTTGATGACAAACCAATAGCAAATCAACAGGATATAATCAATGCAATACGCCAGGCCAAAAACACACACAGAGCAACCGTAAAGTTCACCTTTGGATCACTTACTGGATTTGCATTAAGTGGCGAGGGTGTACCAACCCTGCAAGCAGACCAGCTCAATGTCATTGCCCATCACCTCCACAGCCTCAATTACGGACAGGACCTATGGCCTGACAAACAAAACTGGCCAAGCCCAATAGACTCCCAAACAACGGCTTCAAACCAAATCCGGATCTCCAAACTCACTCGCCGTAAACTCATGCAAACCCCAAAATGGGACAAATTCCTCCACTCCGAATGGAAACAACTAAACCGCTATGACAAAGTAGGCATGTTCGGCACACCAGTAGACTCAACACCGGATATGACTGTGTTACCATGGGTGTGGACCTATATTGAAAAAGAAAATCCACTCACCGGTGAGGCAGAACCAAAATCCAGAGGTACTTGCAATGGAGGCAAACGATATGGCAAAGCAGTTACACTGGCTGAAACCTATGCAGCCTGTGTTGAACAACCTATTCACAGACTCACGTGGGCCCTCGCAGCTGCACTTAACCTCATATGCATTGGATACGATGTAGGCAATGCATTTGCAGAAGCTCCAGCACCAAAATCTCCATTCTACATGAAAGTAGATGAACCCTTTCAACAATGGTGGACTGAGTGCCTTCACAAAGAACCTATACAACCTGGTCAAGTGATACCAATCCAAAAAGCACTCCAAGGCCATCCGGAGGCGCCGAGACTTTGGGACAAATATATCTCAGGAATACTAATCAATGACTTGGGATTCAAACCAACGACACATGAACCATGCTTGTATTACAAACATGACGATACGGGTCTCACACTCATCCTCAGACAAGTGGATGATTTCCTCATTGCAAACTCAAGTGAAAGCGTTTGTGACCGAATCCGACAACAAATCCAAGCTCGAATGACCAATCCCCTCAATATATTGGGTACCATACGAAAATTCAATGGGATTCACGTTAACCAAACAAGACACTACAACCATCTCCACTGTCGAACATATATAGAGAAAATAGCTGAACACCATGGTTGGAATGCAAGTCACATCAATCGCACTCGGAAAAGACCCACACCAATGAAAGAATCCCCAGCATATCAACGCCAAATACAGCTCTCAACAGGCCCAATCGACCCCTTGGAAGCCCTCCGACTTCAACACTCGCAGGGTTTCAGCTATCGACAGTGTATAGGAGAACTAATCTATGCCCTCACAATTTGTAGGATAGATATCTCTATTGCTGTTATTACCCTCAGTCAGCACTCCCACAACCCTGCTAAAATCCACTTTGAGGCAATAAAACAGGTCTTCCTATATCTCCTGGCCACTAAAGAAGAAGGATTAACATACTGGCGCCCAGAACCCAGACTGGACCTTCCACATGAACAACACCCCACTCCTTTCACTAATATCGAAACCCTCGGTAAGTTTTATCAATCAACGGACCCACTACAGATCCATGGATCCTGTGACACTACATGGGCCTCAGATAGACTCCAACGCCGCTCGATGGGAGGGGTTATCATGATGCTGGCTGGAGCAGCAGTTTACTATCGGACTCGCCTACAACCAACAGTGGCACAAAGTTCAACTGAAGCAGAATTCACTAATATGGCAGATGCCGGAAAAGCAGCAATCTACCTCCGATGGATCCTGGAAGAACTGAAGATTCCACAAACAAAATCCACTCCTATTATAGCTGACAACCATGGTGCTGTAAGAATGGCTAATGCACACCAACCAACCCGGAGAACAAGACACGTAGAAATGAAACATTTTGTTATACTTCAATGGACAGATGATGAACATATCAATTTTATAGAAACTCGATCTGATGAAAACTACAGTGACTCACTGAGCAAACCAACTGGCAGAACAAAATTCTATGAACATACGGATATCTTCATGGGACGCCTAAAACCAAACTATGCGGACAAATGCCTATCACTCCCCCAACAGTCCCCTATTATTGAGGATACAGCAACTATACCCACGAAAATACACAAATTTTGCTCCACTTGCAATCTAGATCCTCTTCAAAATTTACTACGATACGGCAATTTTGAATCGAATGAGTCTCTAGATTCTGCAAGTGCGGGGAGGTGTGAGGTAATACCACGTAGTAAATCACGTAATTCACGAGTGAATAGTGAGTGACAGCGAACAGCGCATCCACTCAACACTCAACTCACCCACTCTTTATTGTAAACACGTAGTTATACGACACTAAAGAGCATACATACCTTTTGCAGTGACAACCCATCGAATTCGGAAGGCAAGATGCATGTCCGGAACTGTTACTAGTAGTACCCTTTGTACGTACTTCATACCCGCATCGATCGTGCGAAAACTCCGTTTCGTTTCCACGCAAGACAYCTCACGACTCCAGGACAACATTGTTGAGTCGTGCTTTATGCTTTTTCTCTCTGTTCGATAGAAATTTCATTCCTACGCAAGGRTTAGGGTCAATATTGTCGTCAAATTTTATGTTCGTACTGTACGCTACTCGTCCGTTTGTACTTACCGACCATACAGTAGAGTGGAGCATTGAATGTGGGAAAAATACATCATCGTATGTAACTATCATATGAATAGTAGACATCCGCTCCAATCTTGGAATACAGTAACTGTTCCGAAATAACTGTGTTTGGGAGGDAAAAAACTCGTTTGCTAGAAGTAGTGATCACAATCTGGGTCATGCTACGCCTTATTAAAATATTCTATTGCATCACGATAGATCCACACCACGTGTATGGCACTCCTAGTACTGGCAATGCAATCCAGAGAAAAACCCTGCGGCTCTCTTGGAAGCAAACCACGATGAAAGGTTGCCCTCGGGCGCTGTGGAGACGACCTCTGTCGCTCGACRGAAATCAATCACAGGAGCAAAAAGTKTAMCAAAAAGGCGATCAAACAGACGCGCCTCTGTTTCGTTGCCTGCCTTCCTGTTCGATCARGCCGGCTTGAACGAGAGGGATAWTTGTCAATCTTTCCGACTGACTGGGTTGTCCGAAATTCAAACATCTTTAGTTGCCTKCGGAGGAAGACCCCGTCCTTGGCACCGGTGRACGTTTGACCATCCAAACAAGCAMGTCACGCRTCGCCCGAAACGGCTTCCCGTCCGTACTCAAACGCCACAAAGCCGATCGACGTGGGAAGCGATACCATCCAGAGGGTTCGAGCGCTGTAGCTCGGAAGCTTGGTCGCGGCCGACCACAGATCTTTGCCGTGGGGAAGAATCCCCGTGGCCCCGCCGGTGGCCTTCTCCCTGCCGASCACCTCGATCACCCTCTCCGTCCAGTCGGCCGCCAGCTGCTGRCCGATCCCCGCGATTCCCCCCGCAATCGCCACCGTGGCGAGCTTTCGGTCCAGGAGGCCGGGATTGTCCTCCGTTTCGTGTTCCGATTCCTCGGGTGCGAGGCCCAGCCCCAGCCGCTTGATCGTTTCGTACGATCCAAAGAGTACCGTATGGGAAGCACCGTGGTGGAGCAAATAGGGCATAAACGCCGGGCTCGGTGCGGATGTGGCTGCTGCCGCTGTCGTTCTAGAATTCCGGGCCATCGCTGCCGACGAGAAAGAGGCGAGTCCTTCGATGGCACGCCCGAGGAACGCGTGGACACTCCCTGCACAAAATCCAGATCCATAGTGCCACAGCAGGGAAGATGAGTTTTCCTCGGCGGCAGAGCAAATGTTGTCCCCGACAGAACCCGGGTCGGAACCGCCTTCGGTGTCTCCCGATGGGCGATAATCCACCATTCCCTCGTAGGTAGCAAACACGGCGGCACCGAGGATAGTGCTCTTGGTGAGGCCGGCCCCAAACGCCCATGCCCTGGCCTTCCAGCCTGGTTGYGCAGGGGCCCCGCGGCTCCCGRCCGGCGTTCCCCCCGCGGCGCTGTGGGCCTCCGCCACGACGTCGAACCCGGTGGCCGCTCGGTCGGAAACCCTGGCGAGCCTCCGGATCCGGGCGGCGCTCTTTGCCACGTTCGCGGTGGACGCCCTTCCCGCCGCGGMGGGTGGGCGGAGGGGGAGCCGGCCCACCGCGGCGCGGCTCGCACCCTTCCGGGCCGCGGACCGGGCGAGTCCCCGGGCGAGGCCCGCCGACTCGGGGGAGCCGCGGTGGGGCTCGTCGCCGTCGTTGTTGCCCGAGCGGTTGCTCTCCTTCGCTTCGGGTCTCGGTGCGGTGCCGATCGGTGGCGGGGGTTCCATCTCGGGGCTGCMCTCTTCGGCGTAGGAGCGGCAAAAGCAATGGCAGCGGCGGTCCTTTGGACTCCGTTCGTTTGGAATGGATGGGCTTTGTCGCGAAGAACTACCGGTAGGATATGAACTGCGAATCCTCTCGTAAAATGAATGAAGCTCGTACATTTACTACGTACGGTCGTAGGGAGCTCGTAGTTGCAGTCGTTAATTTTAAATTTCAAAAACCAGAACCGATGCACGTCGTTGACCATGGACAGACTTAGTCCTCAATACCCCCGATCGGAAGGGGAGAACATTCATCGTCATCATGGCCAAGGCCGAAACGCCTATTCGCAGAAAAAAGTTTTTCTTCGATACCCTTCCTTTCCTTGTCCTGTCGTCCCGGAATCGTGGCACACACCTTGCGAGGGAGCAGAACGAGAGCGGTMGAGACCCAAGAAATTGTTCACCGCATCGACAAGAGAGCCTTTGTGTGTGGATTGAACATGTCCACGGCGCTAGCGACAAAGAATCACCACACGTTCGYYGCAGTTTGCCATCTCCTTCGTTTCCTGGTATTTCTCGGAGCTTTTTCTCTGGTTGCTAGCYTYGYATCGCCGACYGGTGTTGGAGTTGGTGCGAGCGAAGCCAAAAAGCGGGGATTGTCTGCTAAAGCATTAGCTTCGGCGATGTCGTCTGTGACTTCAAAAGATTCAACAAAYCTGACCAGTCCCTTGCTGGACGAATCGTCCCAGTTGTTGCCGGCCTCCGACGGCAAAGCGGCAGCCATGGGCCAGAGCAAGCGCAACCCCTCCGTTTCCTCGCTGTTGGCGAGCACAGGAAGCAGCGGCAACAAACACAGTAGCAACCGAGAACCGACTGCGATCCAGAAACTCGTTCGACGGTGCACCGTCTTTTGGGTAGCTTTTCGAGTCTTTGTCGACTACAAGTGGGCGAACTACCGGGCAAAGCGACTCAAGAAACGGCTGGGTCTGTGGTCGTCCTCGCCCTCCGGGGCAAAGGACGACAACGAAAGCGACGAMCATCCCGAGGTCCTCGCCTTCTGGTCCGGTGTCCACGAAACGAACGCGTCGAGGCTGCTCTCGCAGATCAAGGGCCTGGCCGGATTCTGGGTCAAGGTGGGCCAGTACCTGAGCACCCGCGCCGACATTATGCCACCGGAATACATTGCGTCCCTGTCCGAGCTCCAGGAYTCGATGCCCCCCAAACCCTTCGGKGACGTCCTGGCCACGATTTCGGAGGAACTGGGGCCCRAGGGCTTGAAGCTCATCGAATCGATCGATCCGGAACCCCTCTCGACGGCGAGTCTGGCGCAGGTCCACAGGGCCACCCTGAAACCAACGGAAGATTCTAGTGGGACYGGTGCACCCCGGGAGGYGGTTCTGAAAGTCCAGCACCGGGGCGTCGCCTCGCTCATGCTGCAGGACATGGAAAACCTCCGTGTCATTCTGGAGCTCCTGGCCAAAACGGATCCGGATCTGGACTTTGGTCCCATCATCCGAGAATACAACCTGGAGGTGAAAAAAGAACTCGACTTTCGAACCGAGGCGGCAAACATGGACGAGGTCCGGAGCGAGCTGCGCTCCAACAACGTCACGGCAATCGTTCCGGAAACGATCGAGGGGCTGGTACGGAAGCGCGTTCTGGTGATGGATTTCTGCCACGGCTTTCCGGTCAAGGACACGGCCTCGATGGACGAGCGCGGGGTTGACCGGGAACTCCTCCTAGAGCGGGTCTGCCGGGCCTGGGCCGTCCAGATGCACGTTGGRGGCCTGTTCAACGCCGACCCACACGGCGCCAACATACTGGTGTCGACGGCGGACCCAAAGGACGCCTCGGTACCGGTCTTGTTGGACTTTGGTCTGACCAAGCGGCTGGACCCGCCCATCAAGCTCGCCTTTGCCCGCCTCATGCACTCGTCCTACGAGGGCGACGTCGACGCCCTGCTGAGGAGCTTCGAGGAAATGGGCCTCAAGATGAACCGGCACGACCCAATGGAGGACATGGCGAACATGCAGCGCGGCTTTGGGGACACGGTTCCGCAATCCCGGGCCAGGGACGCCCGCAAGCAGAAAAGCGCCGACTACAAAAGACGRGTGGAGGCACAGCGCACCGAGGAGGGGCTCGAGAAGGGCCAGAAGCTGCGGAACCCRGTCGAGGCCTGGCCGTCCGAGCTGGTCTTTTTCGGCCGGGTCACCAACATGCTGAGGGGGTTGTGCTCGCAGCTCGACGTGAGCTACCCATACCTGCAAACGATGGCCGTGGCGGCACGGGAGACSCTCAAGTCCTCGGTCCCCATCGAAGAGCACGCCACAACCCTGGTGCACCGCGATTGCCCSCCGCTTGCGGGGGACRACGCCACTAGCGGCAGCAGASTTTCGACCGATCTCGAGRAAAAACTGCGCGAGGCCCTCCCCCTCCTCGCCAAAGAAGGCCACATGGTGGGTTTGCAGCTGTGTGTCCTCCGRGACGGAAAGGAGATTGCCAACATCGCGGCGGGAACGATCGGCGTCGCAAACCCCAGGCCCGTGACGCCATCGACTCTCTTCAACGTGTTTTCCGTCTCCAAGGGGGTCCTCACCGTTGGCGTGCTGCGCCTGGTGCAGGACGGGAGGATCGAGAGCCTCGACGATCCGGTCTGCAARTACTGGCCCGCCTTTGCTACCAAGCCCACCGTAACCGTRCGGCACCTGCTGACCCACCGAGCCGGGCTCTCGAACGCCTACCCGGAGGACGCTACCCTCGACACGCTGCTCGAWTGGTCCGAGATGACCAGATTCATGGCGGAAGACGCCCAGCCGAGCCACGAACCCGGAACAGAAACCCTGTACCACGCCCTGACGTATGCCTGGTTGGTGGGGGGACTCATCGAGGCGGTGACCCACCGGCCGTACGAGGAATTCTTTGACGAACTGTTTCGCTCGCACACCTCGTTGGGAACAGACCCAACCACGCAGAGGCTGTTTTTGGCCGGTATTTCCCGGGACCTGGAGTACGAGCGAGAACTAGCGGTKCTCTCGATGAATCGGAGCGGCAACCAACGGCAAGAAGGGAGGGATACACAACRCCGTTCCACACGGAACAAGGAACGCGCCGCGGCTCCGAACGCGGAAACTCAAGAACGGGCCGAGAAAACCGAGGAAGAACGCAAAAAGGAAGCCAAGAAGATGCTGGCAAAGTACCGCGGGATGCAGCACCTCATGAACCCGTCGGTCTTCAACATGAAGAAGGTCCGAGAGGCGAAGCTTCCCTCGGCAAACGGGCACGCTTCGGCATCCGCCCTGGCCCACTTTTTCGACGCTTTGGTCCGTCCRGAGGACCCMCTCCTGTCTCCCGGGATTCTCGCACAGGCGCGAACGCCGTCGTCGTCTTCTTCTTCGTCGGCACCGGAAGTGGGGAACGCCGCCGTCCTGGACGATGCCTCGTCGGACTTTGGCCTGGGCTTTCAGCTCCACAACTTTGTGCGTTCCGGYGGCGAGCGGGCAACCTCGATCGGCCACTCCGGGGTGGGTGGCAGTGTGGTGCTGGCGATCCCGGAAGAACGGGCCGTGGTGGCCCTGACCGTGAACCACCTGAGCAGCGACTGCGTGGCCCGGCAGCGGCTCCTGGGCATCGTGTTTGACGAACTCGGGTGGCGAGCTCCCCCCAGCATGCCGGTCCAGCAGAAACCGCAAGAACAACCACAAGCCTAGTRGTATAACCAGCAGATTGCAGGCAAAGAAAGAGAAGAGTACCAATGGTCTCTCGCATCTAGAAATAGAGAACACAGTTTTTGAGAAAACAAGTTTTTGTTTGATACGATTTCTTACTGRAGACGAGAAAAACTACTACAGTACTTGTATTTTTACGAGTACGTACTATTGCCGTTACGGCTGCATGCTGTTATCTCTATCTCGTACTACCACGAAGTATCGTACAGTTCGTACCATTGTCTACAGTACATCAACTACGTCTAATATCGAGTACTCGTACCAGGTAGGTAGTATCCATCGTTGGAGGTACGTACCGGTAGTACGAGTACTGTACACAAAAGATAAAATAAATGATAAAGATGTCTGTCAGTCCTCCGTTCCCCTAGGTTTGGTGCTGCGAACCTCGTTCCCAACAAACAGCAGGAAGTCSAGATCGGTCGTGAGAAGAGAGATGCAGGATATATCCTCGAAATCCGTCGATGGGAACCGCGCAGACAGTCCACCATCAGAAACAAGGCAAGCCGGTGCGCAGCGTACGACGGCACGAGCAAATCGTACTGTTTCGTGGTAGCGATTCATAAACAGTGTTATTTTTTATTTTTTTTACTACTTTACCATCGGTCCCGGGGCATTGTACGAGTACTGTACCGAAGCGTCGTACCGGTAAATGATCCCAGCAATCATCGGCTATTCCGTCCGTGACATTCCACCAACTGYACTGTAGAGCGCCAGAAGTACTGCATTGTTACTCCTTAACCGTCCGGCGAAGCACTGGGCTCATTCCAAATACGATTGATTTTCGATCTGGTCTGATACCCAACGACTGCAATCCTATCCACGGAACGCAACTTTGGAAATCMGAGGATCGTCGATTCACCGCATCGGAGGAAACCTAGATCTATTAATTACAGAAAARATATTTGCAATGTCGTCGTCGGAACRAGAACAGGGCAACCAGAACGAAGCCGGAACGGGCGCCGGTGCGGAGGGAGGAGAGGACACCGCAGCAGCAGCCGCCACGATGGATACGACAGCAACCCATGCGGCAGAAGAGGCGGAAGAGACGGAGCCTTCCACCTGGGACCTGGCCCGTGAGGCCTCCTCCAGGATGGTCCTMCAGTCCGTCCTGGACGAYATGGAAAACAGTGCGGCGAAGCAAAAGRAGGAACTCCAGCTGCTCCGCCGCCGGGCCGAGGAGGCAGAATCGAGCCTCGCGGGCTCGAACGAAACCATCCAGCGCCTCGAGGCGTCCCTGCGGGAAGGGCGCAAGGGCAAGGACGATCTCTCCGGTCAGCTCCGAGAGGCCACCCTCGCCGCGGAGGTCGCCCGGGAAACCTCTGTGGCGGAGAAGGAGCGGGCGGACCGATCCKCCGCCGAATCGGACCGGCTGCGGGAAGAAATCAGGTGCGTAGCATAGATCAGTGTTGGTTGGAACGGACCGCAATGTGCCGCATGACGCCGTCTTTTGCAGTTTCATTCCCCTACGCACTGATTTTCCGAACAGAGGCACCTGCCAGGACTTTGACGCAGTCGCGAATCTATCAACTTGTTTCTGTCGCTATTCGAAACTTACAATTTCATCTTTTCTTCTCGTACGGCATTCAATCAATTGATTGAATTCAAACTGTAACACAACAACAAATTTYCTTTCTTCCATGATAATCAACACAACAAAGYCATCTAACGAAATCCAAYTTGACCTATCAAAAACAAGTAGCCGAGGCCGAAGCCCAGGCGAAACTCGATGGCTCCTCACTTTTTCCTCTCCAACTCAAAACCCAGAGCCTGGAAAACGAAAACGAACGGCTTCGAACACATGCSACCTGGTTAGAGGGAGAACTCTCTAAAAAAGCCGAGGCCCTATCCCAGCTGAAATCGAGCACGGCCCTGGAATCAGCACGGTCCCGGGCTAGCGTGGATACTGCCCAGTCCGAGCGAGACGCTCTGGCCATCGAAGCTAATCAACTGCGGCAACAACTCGAGAAGGTCGAGACCAAAGCACAGGGTTTGGCCCGTCAGCTCATGGAGGCAAAGCAAGAGGCCAGCGATGTYAAGCTCGATTCGGAGCAAGAACTGACGGCCTCGCGTCGATTGGTCGAYCTGCAAAAGGAGCAATTGATCCGATTGGAGCAAAAACACGATGCCCTCGCGAGACGATTGGATTCSACGAAGGCCCTGGCAGAGGAMGCCGAGACCGAAGATCTTGCCCGGTGGAAGGAACGCGAATCGACGCTCATGGATGTCGCACGAAACAACCTGAAGGCACAGGCCGAAGAGTTCGAGAAYCGAATCCTCTCGATGAAGGAAGAACTAGAGGCCGCCAACAGCCGTTGCAAGCGCGCTGAAGATGGATTGATGTTGATCGAAGATGCTCCTGAGAGTAAAGAAGCACGTCCACGACTAGCACTCCCCCCCTCTGAGGGCAACGGTGAAAACGGAGACGAGCCTCTTAATCTGACGGACCTCTATGGACGTGTAGCACAGGCCGAGGACGCWCTGCATGCCGAAACTATCCGCCGCAAAAAAGCAGAAATTCGAGTCTCTCGCATCGAAGAGGAGATCGAGGCTAATGCCCCTCTCTTGATTCGRCAGCGAAAAGAGTACGAGCACGCTCTCCAGCAACTGACGGAACTTCGAACCCGCTTCGAGAATTCTCAGGGCGAGACCGCGGCGATCCGCAATGAATCCGACATCTTAGAGAGCGAGGTAAACCGGTTGAAAGCAGAGAATAAAGATTTGACCGAGGAGGCAAAGATATTGGCGAAACAGGTACGGGACATGCTTATTGCCAACAGCAGCTCGGGCGGATCCGATCCCAACGTGGCTCTGACGGTCTCGCAAATGGGAGCGGCCAATACACGATTGATGAAGGAATACAACGCTTTGACGACCAAGGTGAAGGAACTAGAAACTTCACTCTCGCAGAACGATGGCCTCTACCAACAAATCCAAGATCTCAAGGCAGAAAATGCGTCCCTGGAAGAGCAGCGCAAGCGGGAGGAAGGCATGGTAGAAAAAATTGTGCAGCAACGCGATCTGTACCGTGCCATCCTGAACAAGCAAGACACAAACTTGCTAGGATCTGGAGAAGACGAAAGCAACGCATTAGCGGTTGTCAGGGGGCAATCGGAGCGCACAAAGGCACTGGAGGCAAAACACAACAAGCTGATCGAGGAGCACGCCGCGGCCCAGGCTCGTTTGGAYCTAWTGGCCAGAGACCAGGAAGCCGCTTCGGAACGCCTCGCGCGGTACGAAATGCTGAACGACGAAYTGACGMAATCCATCGACAAGGCCAAGAACGAGATCGATGCGAACGCTGCCGCCGTGGCACGAAGCCAAGCAGAGGCAGTGTTTTTCAAAGACAGGGCCCAGTTACTGGAAGAGACACAGCAACGGAACAGGGAAGAAATCAAAAACGTGACGGCTTCAAAAAATCTGATTATGACCACCAACACCAACCTCGAGCAGTCACTTGTCAAGGCCAATATGGAACGCTCCAAAATGGAAGACGAGTTGCGAAATGTMCAGTCCAAGCTAATGCTGGCGCAAGCGGAAGCYGAATCTGCCAAGGCAGCAGAACGACGCGTTTCGGAAGAGTCGAGCCAGCTCCGGAGTGAGTTGTCGAGGCGGGAGGCTGTCTTGGACGGCGTCCAGCGAATCGAATCATCATTGCTGATGAAAAACAACGCTGATGTTGAAGCGTACAAGCTCGARATTTCTGCTCTGAAGGAGAACATTGAGTCTRCCAAACAGAAAGAAGAGGCTAGTACGAATGCTCTGAAAGAAACGATATCTAATCAGGAACTCCAAGTCACWCAGCTGGAAAGCGCACGTGCAAAGGCAACCAAGGAGGCCCTCGAGGCGAAAAAGGAATCTCTGCTTGCTGTCCAAAAAGCGGATGCCGCGACGAAGAAGTGCTCTATCTTGGAGAGCCAACTCCGAGCCGCCAAGAAGAAACTAGGAGTAACGGAAGGAGATAGTCTACCAGATATTGAATCGGAACTTAGAACTAAACTGGAATCCATCACTACAGATTTGGAAGGTTCCAAGACGGAAGTAGAAACGTGGAAAAAGCGAGCKGCAACGTATGAAAAGCTTGCGAARGACAACGAGGATGCCCTTTCTGCGATGACTGAGGCCTCGAACGCATCCAAGAAGTTGCAAGAGGACGACAATACAAAACTCAAGGAAGAACTAGAACGCATCAACACGGAAATGTCGAAACGAAAAGAAATAATCACCGAACTTACCAACGACCTTGCCACCCAGCGGGAGGTGCGAGAGAAGGCAGTGAATGAAGTCAAGCAGCAAATTACCGGAWTCAAAACCGAAGCCGAAAACTACCAAAAGAAAGCAGAGGACGCCGAATACCGTTATTGCCAGCTGCAGAACGACGTCAATGTCGTTCARAGCGACCTCGTGGCGGCACAAGGCAACTACGAGCGTGAACTCACATTGCATGCAGAGGCCCGTACAAGTCTGCGATTGGCACGCGAAGAAAACGAGAAGGCCAATCGTCTGAGAAACGATGCAATCGAAGAGCTAGCAGCCTTRGAAAGCAAGTATAAGATCCAGGATTCCATTCTCGAGGTTGAGAAGACGAAGCGCGAAGAAGCCGAGAAAGAATTTACAACAAAAATGGACGCTACCCGTGCCGAGAACACGCTTCTCCACTCTCAGTTGGAGAAAATCAACGAGCAGGTCGAGAAGATGCAGTCTCGCCACACACTGAAATCGGAAGCCGCCGACGCCGAACCTGAGGATGCAACCGGAGACGAAGAAATGTTTAGGTTACGAATGACTGTTTCGGAACTTCGAGAACTCGTGAAGTTTGTGCGTGCMGAAAAAGATTCCATTCAGCTCCAATTGGATTCCGCCAAGCGCTCCACAGAAAGGGAACGCACAAAGGCAGCCGTTGCCAGACGAACTGTGGAGGAAACACAGGCCGAGCTGGATGTGCTCCGAGAATCGTTGSAGAATAAAWCCAACGGTGCTACCGATGAAGGAGCCGATAAGCTCAAGACAGCAGAAGAACAATCTAGATTGCTCAGTGACAGCAATGCCCATCTGCAACGGCAGGTGCAAGACTTGGAGGCCAATCTTGCAAGMGCCAAGCAAGAAGTCGAAGAGTCCAAGAAGGCATTGCAACCCTCGGCTGACAAACAGAAACAGCTCGAATCCGACAAGGCAGTGCTGCTTGCCGAGAAAGACAGYCTGCTTCGCGAAATCGACGATTGGAAGGGTCGGGTTCAGAGTTTGGTATCCAAATTCAACCAGGTAGATCCAGAGGAGCACTTGAAGGTGGTCAAAAAATCAGAAGAACTCGAAAAGCAGGTAAAATCGCTCGAAGAGAAGAAATCCTATGCCGAGGAAGAGTCGAAGAGAATCAGGACTCTTGCCAGCCGCGCCAGCTCTGAGCTCTCGAAAAACAAGCAACTCGTGGAGACCCACAAAAAGTCCATCACAAAGCTCACGGCAGAAAAGGCTGCGCTCGTCAAGGCGCAAAAGGAATCCGTCTCGAAGAAGGAAATTGACGAKTTGAAGCAGAAAACGGCAAAATTAGAAGAGGAACGAAAGGCCGAAGAGATCCAAGCAAAGGGATCCAGGGAGATGAATGAAAAACTGAGAAATAGGTTGAGAGAATTTCAGAAACAAATCATTGATCTAAGGAAAGAGAAGACGTCACTCACCAAGCAATTGGAGGAAGCGCGTTCCAAGATTGAACAAAAAGGAACCAAAGCTGTGGCGCTATTGAAGGAAAAAGAAAGCGCAGTGGCCACCAAAGCTGCTACCACTCCGGTTGATGCGGCAGCGAAAGATCCGCCTGTRACTACCAAGYCTRCTGTCGCCGTCCAGAAGCAGYCAGCTACGACAAGCACGACTCCTTCTACAACCGAATCAAAGACCACAGCAGTAGTCGAGAAGAAGGTGATGCCGAAGGTGCCTGTTGGAGGATTCAAGTTTGCACCGAGTAAACCGGTGGAAAAGGGCAACCCGAAGAAACGACCGGCGACTGAGCTAACCATTGAAGCACCCGTCCAGCAGAAGAAGCCTGCTGGAGAGAGTGAGCCTAAGACTGCAAACGAGGCCGCACGGAGCCCAAAACTAAGCCCTAAATCTAGCCCGACTCGACCGGCCCCTCCAAATCGAAGGACCTCTGGGGAGTTGAAACAAATGAGTTTGAAGGAGAAGCTTTTGGAGAAGAAGAGAAAACTCCAGGAATTGAAACGAGCTAAGGAGGATTCTCAGAAAGAAGATGCGAAGCCMACGGAGCCAGTGTCCACCGAACCAGAGACAAAACGCAACAAAACCGAGAGTGATGGCGCTACAGAAAAGGTGGCGCCGAAACCAGAGTCGAAATCCGAGGCGTCCAGTTTAAGTCCCAAGGCACCATCCTTTGTTCCCAATGCAAGCTTGCTGAAAGTYGCTGCAGCGCAGATGGCAGCGAAAACCCAAGCAAAGGACACGACAGAAAGTAGCAAAGAAGACGGCCCGGAATTGTCCGCCGAGGAAGGTGAAATGGAAGAGGGCGAAGAAGCTCCCGAGCCACCCAAGGCSGACACACCGGCAGTTGCCAGTGCAGGACCATCCGCAKCATCGATATTTGGAGGAGGGACACCGGTGCAAACGACGTTTGGAAGCGGATTCGGAAAAGCSRCCAGTGTCTTTGGCTCAGGATCAACCGCTACGTCGTTCGGAACGTCCTCCGCCTTTGGATCAGGAGGCACTGGATTCGGTTCGGCAGCAACAACCACATCCGTCTTCGGTGGTGGAAAGAAARCCGAGACCGGATCTGCTGCAGCACCGGCACCAACCGGTTTCGGCAGCGCGGCCTTTTTGAACATCAAGCCYCCCGGGAGCACAGCCGGATCCGGGCCTCCCCAGTTCTCGTTCGGAACTTCYGGCTCTTCGATCACCCTTCCAACACCCGGTGCTGCCACCACTCCGAAGATGACCATGTTCAATGCATTTTCGTCGCCGGCTCCGTCGCAGGGCTTTGGCGGAACGGGCAAAGCAACCAAGCCACTCTTTGGAGATACGACCCAGGAAACAAAGGAAGAAACCGAGCAAGCTGAMGACGGCGAGATGCCGGATTCGGAAGACGCCAGCCAGAAAAAATAAATATAGATCTATCGGACACCGGTTACAACATGATCGGAATGCGTCGAAGAAATGGAACRGCGAGGGATGCTGTTCGATTTGTCGATAGAAAAAAATAACACGATATAATGCTACGAATGCCCMAAACTTTATTTTCGCGAAAATGTAGAATAAGTTTTTCGAATTTTGTCTCCGGAACCAAAAGCGAGATCGCTTCTACAAGCTAATAAACAATTGGTTTTCTATAGTTTTCATACCACCGCATCGTTTCTCTGCGATTTTTGTCGTGGTTTTTCACAAATCAGTGCACTCCGGAAGTTCCTGACCGGCGACGCCATGGATTGCCAAGCGAGGCAGGGCCTACAAGAGGGCGGCCGCGGCAACCCCGCYGGCCAGGACCGCGGCGAGCCCGGTGCCCTGGGGGCCCTCCCCGGCCGAGATGAAGGAGAGGTCGTCGCAGATGAGSTCGCTCGAGTCKTSCGYGGCCACCGCGAGGTTGCAGCCAAAGGCGTCGCAGGCCTCGTCGACGTCGTGGTAGGCAATCTCCACCACCGTCGAGAGCGTGTCCCGGGGGCACGAGTCGTGGACGGCCTTGATGATCCGAAAGTTGTTCGCGCAGTCCGAGCTGGAGCAGTCSTCCTTGCAGTTCGAGACGGACATGACCTGCCAGGCGTCGTCGCCTACGGAAGTCTCGCAGTCCACGGGGGGGCACTTGCGGGCCTCCGTGTCGAACTTCATGTTGATGTTGCAGTGGGCGTCCGTGCAGACGTTCTCGTARACGTGGATGTTCGTCTCGATGATCTCCGGGACCTCCTCGTGGAAGCAGTGGTCGTGGTGGGACTGGATGATCAGAAAGTTCTTGATGCACTCGGTGGAACCGTTGCAGGTGGCGCTGTCCTTGCTGCAGTTGTTGGCCTCCAAGGCGGCAATGGCGGCGTTCATGGCGGCCTGGTCGCTGCAGTTGATGTTGAAGCCGTACCGCAAGGCCTCGCAGGCGCACGAGTTGGAGGTTTTCCCGTCGACGTTTCCGGCGCCGAGGGCGGAGGGGAGGGCGGCGATGGCGAGGAGCGTGGAGAAGGACTTCATGGTGGATGGGCGCTGGTAGTTAAACGAAATAAAATGGAATCGAACGGAATGAAATGAACTGGAGTTGATTGCTGCAACAGTTGACTGGTGGCGAGGGGAAGAATGGATCGGATCCTAAAAGTGGCGGTTGAAWTATAGTGCAGTACAAGTAGTACACAACCGTACGGTACGTGAAAAAGATTGTTTCTACTTGTAGACCGAACAGATGTTGACGCCTCCGCAATCAACAAAACRTCGTACGCCTAGCACGGCTAGTCGCAAGGCATGTACTAAAATTTTGGTGGCTGTCGTGACAACTCGTAGTACTTGCCGTAAGATCGCGGCAAAGAAGATTTTGGTCAAACTTCTACCGAACAGTTTCGTATGGTACCGGTACATATTGTTGTACGGTATGTCCATCTAACGAATCCATGTCACATGTTCGGATCGGAAGGCCCTTTCCGGTTGCAAAAGGGAAGGAATTTCGTCCTTTGGGTGAGAAAGTGGATCTCTGGCACGCTTCCGATCCGGATATTGTCGTTAAGTAAGCCCGTTTCTCGAGTCATTGTGTCTGTCACCAAGGCCTTTCACCGATGTTCCGAAACTTTTTTTTGGGTCTGGCAAAGCACGTCCAGTACCTTATCTACATTGAATACTGTCCCCGGTGGACAGATTCGACCCTATATAGGCTTAGTGTGCTTTGCTGGCAGCGAGCGTGGCTTCTCGAGGTAGGCCTTTCCTACGCTGGCAGAACCGCCGGCCCGCTCTTGGGGATGGTGTCCGGGATCTGGGTTCGGACGGAAGCCACTCGAGCGAATGAAAATGAATGAATCCATCGACGAAAGGGAGACCCCATTCAATGCGGGGGCGGGATAGAGTTTCGAAGGAATCAGGGGGGGGACTAGTCAGTCCCCATTTTGCTTCCGTCCCTCTTTTGCTCGCTGACGAAGCCCGGGTGACACGCACGCACGACAGATCGTTTGTGAAGAAGACAGAAACCGGACCGAGGAACGAATGAATCAATCCACAACATCGTGTCAACCAGGCGGCATAGTTCATGCTTGCCACCAGAATCGTAAGCAGAGTACCGTAGGATGACTTAGCGTACGAGTACTAAGCATTACTGTAGAAGAACCCATCCCCTTCACCGTACTACGGTACGTGAAGTTTCTACTACCCTAAACGTACCTAAGTACCGTACGTTGGGATACGGTAGCTACACGGTCCGGGTATCCGATCCGTTGGGTGGTATGTGTACCATATGACTGCCCAAGAAAAGCGCTGTACGAATACGTACAGAACGAAAAGTACGTAAATTACAGTACTGTACCGTACTCTACTCTARGTTTCGTACTTGTACTTTGCTTTCACGGAAATACATCATCATCAGCATCGAACACCAAGCAATAACAATTTACGGCAGTGGCAACAAATCCAAAGAACACCGGAAACTCTCTACGGCAGTAGGTACTTGCACGGTAAAGCTCGTACACGTACGCCTAAGCTCGTACAAAACCAAAAAATCCAACACCGGTTGGGTCCATCGCTTTTGGTTTCGTTTGCTCCTGTTCCTATTTCCTGATCACTCTGCACTCTCTGTCGATCGCCGATTGCGACGCAAGAAATCGAATCGAATCGAATCGAATCGGATCGGATCGGATCGGATCAAATCAAACCGCACCGCTCCTAGAATCCCAGCACGCACTGCACAGCACCACAACTCCCGCAGCAACACGATGGTCTTCTCGCTTTTCCCCCGCGCCAACAACAACAACAAAAAGAACCCATTCTGGGTGGCCCTTTTCGCCCTGGCCGTGGCCGTCCTTTCGGCCGGGAGCTCCCACGGGTTCACCGCCCCGGCAGCTTCCCTGGCCCGGACGCACCACCACCACGCCTCGGTCCCGACGGCCGTCCTCTCGGCGGTCGCGGACGCCCCGGCCAAGGAGAAGCAGAAGGAGTCGACGGGGGTCGAAATCGTAAAGGACGAGGACGTCGAGAGCGACGAAAAGACGGGAAAGAACGGCTGGGAGATCCAGCTCTTCAACGACCCCTACAACCACCGAACCTTTGTGGCCAAGTGCCTCTGCACGATCTGCGGAAAGTCCGACGGAGAGTCCTACCAGATCATGATGCAGGCCCACCGAAACGGGTGAGTGGAGTCGACGGAGGGCCAACTCGGAACGGAACGGTTCTCTTGTTTCGCGCCACGAAAGGAAGCCAAACGAAGCGGGGGTGTTTGAAACCACCCCATTCGACCACAAACCATGCACTGATTTGTGTGCCGTGTACCAAGCGCTCACCGAATTCTGTGTTATTTTCTCTCTCTCTCCTTGGTTTGTTTGCTCCTTGCATTTTTTCGTTGCGAAGAATGGGGGTGGTCGGGCGCTACCACTACGAGATTGCGGAATTGTACTATGGTTCCCTGAGGGACGAGGGCCTGACCGTTCAGATGGTCGAGGTCGACGACGAATAAAACAAACGGGAAGGMCGAGACCGGAGCACGGCACCGGGTGCGGAGCAAGCCTTCGGCGGTGGCGAACCAAGGACCACGCGGGAGGGTTTGGATCGGCGGCTCCCGCACCGA
>CAACVS010000469.1:0-23248 GCA_900660405.1 Pseudo-nitzschia multistriata
AATCGATTGGTCTTTTGGTTTGGGTTGAAAATCGTGGGGTTAGTATCCAAAGGCAAGCATTCTTTAGTGAAGAACCGACCGTTGGAATACCATCCTCTTGTCCCGGAATTCTATTGAATCGAATCGACGGCACACATCCCCAACCACCAACAGTATCCACCAGCCTGTGTACTGAAGAACCAACTGAATCAAAGTGTTGGAATACCTTCTCTTGTCCCGGAATTCTATTGAATCGAATCGACGGCACGCATCCCCAACAAACAGTATCCGCCAGCCTATGTACTGAAGAACCAACTGAATCAAAGCTTTGGAATACCATCCTCTTGTTCCGGAATTCTATCAAATCAAATCAACGGCTCGCATCCCCAACCAACAGTATCTTCCAGCCTTAGTACTGAAGAACCAACTGAATCAAAGCGTTGGAATACCTTCCTCTTGTCCCGGAATTCTATCCAATCAAATCAACGGCACATCCCCCCAACAGTATCCACCGGCCTGGCTACCGAAGAACCAACTGAATCAAAGCGTTGGAATACCTTCCTCTTGTCCTAGAATTCTATCGAATCGAATCAACGGCACGCACCCCCAACAGTATCCACCGGCCTGGGTACCGAAGAACCAACTAATTGAATCAAAGCATTGGAATCCCATCCTCTTGTCCTGGAATTCTATCGAATCGAATTAACGGCACGCACCCCCAACAGTATCCACCGGCCTGGGTGCCAAAGAACCAACTAATTGAATCGAAGTGTTGGAATCCCATCCTCTTGTCCCGGAATTCTATCGAATCGAATCGACTACACACATCCCCAACCACCAACCGTATCCACCGGCAAGCGTTTGAATACTGTCCTCTTGTCCCAGAATTCTATCGAATCGAATTGACAATGGATGATAGGAAGCCATCTCCACGTTTGGCAGCCTCCAATCCCCAACATGAGTTGCAACAAGCTTTTCTTCAAGTTGCTGATAGCTTACACACTCATCTGAAGAGTGTTGTTGATGACATGGTGAAGAAATCAATCAAGGATGCTTTGACCCGCCAACAGAAAACCAATGCAACAATGGATAATGAATATTCCATTCCCTTGTTTCAGAAGACCCATTCCCAGGTAGACAGAAACAGCCCAAAAGATCAGTCAACCAACCAAAACCACCTACCGTCTTGGATTACCACCATCTCCCTTGGAAAACTCCAGGTACTGAGGTCACAGACGGCAACAACTTTAAACATCCATGGGAGATGGGAAGCTATGATGATGACCCACTCCTTGATCCATGGAATAGCCCACCATCAAAGCAGGCAAAGGCCAATGTGGAAGATGATCTTGAATTATTCTCATTGGGCCTACACCTTGAACCACATGAACACCTACCACCGACCACCACCTGTTGTGTTGTAGCTCCAAGACAGGGTGATCCCATTTGGATGAAGCACAGCAAGTCCCCTTCACTCTGTTTAGTTATTGAGGCTGAACCTCTTGTTCACATCATTGAATACAATCCTGAGGGACAAGTGTACATCATCAAACAGCTCACCACCCTCAACCATTACTAAAAACGTCTCTCAGACTTTGCCACTATGCCTTTCCTGGACAGTAAATTCAAAGACAAAAATGTGGATGTCCATTTTTACCCCAACAAATCCGACCACCAGAACAACTTTCTATTCATTGTCAACCAGAAGGCTAATGGTTCTAATGCTCAGTTGATGGACCTAATGCAATCAATGGACTTTCCTCGTGTCAAACAGTTGTTGATCAATCCATCAAAGACAAATGACACCAGCACGAAGCGGAATGAAAACAGCACCAACGACACACATCTCAAAGCTATGTTGTCAATGAAATGGGTTTTCAGATTGTTGCBCTCTCCAACGGCAGCACTGAAAAAGAAACTGTCAACCTTTTCAAGTGTGCATCACAAGTTCTCCAGTGGACATCTGTTCAGGAGCAGTTCCGTTGGGGTTGAAAGAAATAAGAAAAAGAGAGAGAAAGAAGAAGCGAAAGAAATGGAAATCCTCAGGTGGTTGGAACTTTATGAAAAAAGGTTGGAATCTGATGAAAATTGGGATGAATATTGCATGACACCCGTGCCCAAGGGAGCTTGGGGTAGGGTTGACTGAAATGGATGACGAAAGGTACACAGAACAGTGACATAGTGTTTAACAAGAAATATGAAAGCCTAATTATGTTACTGAAACTAAAGTAATGTATACCATGGCTGGATGGAAATGTGTGACGTATGAAGATGTTGAAGGAGAGATGAAGGGGCAGTCATGTTACTCTTTGACTGTTACTTTTCGGCAGCCAACCACATCTGGCCATGAGACAAATGGATCATGCATTGGCTGTGTAATACGATCACCTCCAACCCCAAATCGTTTAACACAAAGATCAAACTTAAGCTCCTTTGTCACCAACCGCTTAAGCTCAACAACATCTGGCATCCTAAGCACTGGCGTCTTACCTGAAGACATGAATTTTGGAATGTCTCTTGCTATGTCAGGCAGACTCTTGATCTGACCATGAAATACCTACTTATCAAAAAGTACAGCTTTCTTACAAACACAAGTCATTCCACTSGAAGAAGCAACTTTCAGGTAATGCTGCCGCTTCACAACCTTACCGGTACTGGGATCTTCGATTGTGACAAATTGTTCTTCCAAAACAATTTGTCCATGTCGACGAATGTCAACATACCGATACCCTCCGCTTCCCTCCTCACCACCCCTCCAACGAGTGAACTTGCACAGAAAGTTTTCCACCTTGGCAGTGCTCCAGGTGTCACCACATCCTCGCTTGACAAGATTTCTTCCAATCGAATCCATTGCTGATTGCTGACTCCATTTAGTGGTCCAGATGTTCGGATTAGTTGATGCTTCTTGGGGAAACATCGCTTTCAACTGGTTTGCTAGTCTGCCTTCCACATTGGCATGCAATCTGACCCAAGCAGGCAATAATCCTAAGTAGGACATTATTGCTATTTTGTGTTGAAGTGCCAAGTTTCCAATTTTTGGTAGCTTACTGATTTGGAATAGTCTCATAATGGAATCATACACAGCTGGGATGTGTTTTCGGGGTGGTGAAACAGGATGTGCTTGCCAGGCGTAGAGACAAATTGCTGTCCTCATAGTAGTCAGTGCAAAAATGTCATCACTCTGTGGGATATTCCGGTTGACATTGTTCCTCGCAGAAAAGCGATAGATACCGAGGGTTCTTCCTTGCATCTTACAGTGTTCATCATACTGTGTCTTCTTCTTGGTCATTGCAGAGGCAACGTACTGAATTATTTGAGCCATGTTAGCCATGTTGGATTCGGTTGATGGGGATGTACCAAGAGGTGGAGGTTTGATGTCATCAATAGCCATGGACAGAAATAGGGCGGTGTTGGATTGTCTTTCAAAGCAAACTGAGACAAGACCAACCATGTCAGTAAATGATAAGTTGATGTTGCACTTCATCCATAGGAGTGAGTCAACAAACAGAGCATGATAGCCAGTGGGATCTATGTTGCATGGGAGGGAATAGTACGTTGGCATTCCCGCCCCATCACCGGCTTCCAAAGCGTCAGACGGGTAAGGAATCTCCTTAGCCAATTCGTTGTTGATGAGAGTCAGCACATTCGTATCACCTATTTCAGAGTTGATGCGAATAGGAAGCCTACAAGGAGGCAGTGTTTTGTAGAATGATTCGAAATCATCACACATGCTGGTGAAATATTTGATCCGCTTGATAGAATCTGTGACAGACCTTTTGTTGAAGAAGCCAACATTGTATCGTTGCCCATCAACATCCATGGAGATTCCCATAACATTGGYDATGCTTCCAGAATCAGGAGGTGGGTTGTGGGAATCCTTGTGCTCCATAAGTAAGCCAGTGCTCATKGTCAATGCTTCATGAACTATGGAAGGATATTCATGTTCTCTCTCACTTGTGATTCTTCTGAGATAGTAGTGTCAGAAATTGATAGAAATAAGTGCACATTAGGAGTAAGATTCTGGTATATTCCTGTTATATTTTCTATTTTGATTGGGGAATTTGTTCTTGACACATTTAATATTAGTACTACTACTAGCTAGTAGACTAGGGCGTAAATGGAAAATGGACACATTAAAGGGAAAAAATGATCACGTTTGGTTCATAGTATTAATATTATATCCCCAGTATATTAAAACAAGATATCTGTAAATATGAAATGTGAGGCTCTAGTGGCCTCAAAGTCATGAGAATGAATGTCATTTTTGTTAGCACGCAGAAATTCCCAGTTGTCATAACATTTTATTTTCTTCCGCTGCTTTTATTGCTTATTGATGGGTAGTACTGTGTCTTGACCTTCTACTGTTTCGCTCTCGCTCAATCTGTATGGAGAGGTTCTTCAAATCGCAGATAACATCACCTGCAGAAGTATCTAGCGGACAGTCGCTATCGGTATCATCATTCGGTACGTTTCTGCAATTGTAAAAATAGGTTTCGGATCGATACGACGAACGAGACTGAGCCTGCCTCAAGCTTATTTCTCCCCGTGAGCTTTGTGATGAATACCGACTGCCAAGAAAACCTTTTCTTCTGCTTCGACTGTTGTTCTCGGTATCTACCCCGGATTCTATGTCGCTTTTTTCTTCCGCGATCAAACTCAAGTCTTTCCTAGTTACGATGGCGGAAATATCTGATCCAAATTCGGGGGGATCTACTCTGCCTCCTCGCCAAGTGCCAAGATCAATACTAGGCATGTCAAGACTGAATTTTGAAACGTCGTTGTTAGCTTTCCTAATTGCAAACCTTGACATGTTGTCGCCATTTGTAAACATACTGGAGCAGTGGGACGTCAAAGATTGTATGGGGGAAGGTGGAGGATGGTCCATGTGATCGGAGAGGCTGCCTGCACTCGTGGGCGTAGTTCCAGCCGACGTTGGTGACATTAGGAGATTTCCACCAACATTATCATCCGTTGATGAGGATTGCTTTTTCTTCAGTGGAAGTTTGATTACTTTCATTGGCTCTTCATTGTCGCTATCGGCTTTTTTCTTTGTCTTTTTCGCTGCTATTGGTTTCG
The DNA here is from genome assembly GCA_900660405.1 of Pseudo-nitzschia multistriata. Taxonomy (NCBI): domain Eukaryota; phylum Bacillariophyta; class Bacillariophyceae; order Bacillariales; family Bacillariaceae; genus Pseudo-nitzschia; species Pseudo-nitzschia multistriata. Next base: position 5,056 of record CAACVS010000469.1, read on the forward strand.
TGTATCGACGACGCAGGTAAAAATAGCATGCCAAAATCATCAAAGCGACAATCAAACTGGTCACGCATAATAAGGCAATTATCCACTTTTCATTTAAAACTCTTCTTTCGTTTGCTCTAGATGCTTCAACTCCACTGCTCGAGGAATCGCCACTCGGAGCACCATCTTCGACAGAGGATTCTGCAACCTTGGTTTTATTGATGTCAATTATCAAATACGTTAGATTCTGCAGAAAGTCTTCATCCTCCTTGAGAAGTTGGTCCAGAAATAATTTTTCATTTTGCCCCTTGAAGGCGTTTCGCAGGAGAGTTTCAATAAAAAAACTGGTTGGAACTTCGTCCGAAGTAAATGAGAGTGTCCCTTCGATTTCGAGTGTAGTGATATAACTGCCCTCGACCCCGTGCACACCAAAGCTATTCGCAGAGATGACTGCTTTTTCAAAGTATTCGTCGTCGTCCGGTTCTGTTCTCGCATAGTAGGCTTTAAAGTACTGGTTCAAATAATTCGTTGTGATCGCTTCGACTCTTTCATTAAGCTCTGCTGCATCTGTATCAACTGCCGAGCGCAGTTGCAAAATGATTGCACCCAGGGGAATTTCTACGGCGCCAAATGCTCTCGATACAAGAGCCACGAGCAAGAACACAATGCTCTGAGCACAACAGCATCTTCGGGAGAGGATCATTTGAAGAACTGTAGATCGATGATGATCGAAATGTGACGAACTGGAATATGCAAATAGAAAGATACGTACAGTACTGTACTGCTAGGTTGGTATCGACGATGATGTTTTCTCATGAACCATACGAGTTTGCCGCCACTGGTACGAAGAAGCTGGTTCGTACTCGCACCGAATCGTGCTCTCTCTTCAGAAACTCGTGCCAAGGAGAAAAGTTGCACGAATGCTTGTGCACATGAGTAGTCAAGAAGTTTTTAAATTTTTGATTGCAACGATATTTTGCTAAATATACATAAAGACGTTAATTTATGGTTAAAATATTCACACACCGACTAGATCGACTCACTTTCGATTTCAAATTGAGATAGCGAAAACATAATGCTACCGGTAAATGCTAATCTAGCTACGTACCAGTTACAGTATCTAGAGCTCACGTACGTAGGGTACGATTACTCTTTCAGAACGTACGGTACGTATTCAGGTACGGAAAGATATATTTCAGATTTTTTCCGATTTAATTTTAGAGCTTATTACTTATTACTGTACTGGGTACTGTATTACGATACGGCAGCACCGCAAGGTAAAAACTTCGTCGAATTCGATTCTGTATTGTGGTACTGTACTTCGTGCTACTCCAGTCAACAGATTTGGATCCATAATTTTCTCTCTTGTTCCGATCTTTTGAATGTAAAGTACAGTAGCTGGTTTTGAGTTGAAGGAAGATTGCTTRTGATCCGAGCTTCCATAGGCGTAGTTCSTACTCAGATGAGCACTGAAAATATGGTATCAAYAATGCTCAATGTTTACGCTCTTATCGTATTCAGATTTCAAAATATAGAAGATCAGTATTTCAAAAAAGGTGCTGATCACTGAGTCGTAACATTCGAAGGTTGTCACACAACAATATATCATGAACGGTGGTGAAGCGGCAACAAACTGATAGGAGGAATAACGACTGAACTGCAATTCAATTTTCACCTGTACCTTTCACTACCAAATACATAAGAATTTTTCACATCGTCGTATAAGCCGATAGCGCATTACAATTGCGATTGACTCGAATTTAAACGACGATCGATCTCTAGAAAAGATTACAACTATACGCTCGTCTTCAATTACAAACCAATTCAATTCTAGTTGCTTTGGATATGGGGGAGCAATGTTTATTTTTTCATTCAACTTCTTCTTCGAATTCATACTTCGAGTTGACCAATCTTGAGTCGTCCGACCTTTCAACTAGAAACCATATTTTATGGATTCTTTGAAGATTGTAGTAGTTCGGTCGTGATGCCAATCGTCGAATTCAGCGAGGGAGTGATATTCCTCAACAATCATCCTTCGAAACTCGAACATACCGTTCTAGCACCGCAATCCGCAATCCTAGTCGTACGCACCATACAGATGGGTTCCTATGTATTGTACTACACACCATGAGGCACGAGTCGGAAACACTACGTAGCGGTAAAGATGAAAGATACAAGCTGCAACGGAACGAAACTCTTTTAATTACGAATGAAGAGAGACTAGTCGAAGATTTTCGATTGTCCTTTGTTTATTTTTTTCTTGTAATCTTGTAATGCAGAAGTGGATACTATCCAAGACTGGAAACTCTATTGAATCCCTCACGCCGGACCAGCTTGTGCGATATCATGCTCATTTTTTGGATCGAAAATACCGTTGTAACTAATCTCAAAAGATTTTGTTTTGGTCGCAGTTGCATCTCTACCAAGAAATTAGCAAGAAAAAGGCAGGTGACCGTTGCTCAGATTACAACGACTCCGTTCACTCTTATTCTGCCTGGGGTGACGAAGTACAACGTTTTTTCGATTCCGATCGTACAAGCAACTCTTTTTCGATCAGTGTGATGTTCATTGAAGTCTTCTTCTATCCCGTTMATATACACACTTTTAAATTCTCTTTTCATCAGAAGGAACTACTTACATCACGGTGTACTTGTAGCTCGTTCAACGTTTACGATGAAGAATCACAGCACTCTAGAGAGGATGGCAACTTTGCTACTTTTGGTACCAGGGATTGCCTATGGACAGGGTATGAATACAAACCCTATTTATCATGTCCGATCAGTCGTTGGAAAACGAGATTTGCAGACGCAGCTCAATCCGCTCGATATGTTGCTCTCTTTCTCCGACGATGGCGCAGATAAGGAAGACGAGTTCTACCTAGATCTCTTTGACACACCTGCCCTATTGACAAACTCCGATACCCCGWTASTGATTTCAAATGCGATGAATACTTTTCTCCTTGCCGAACTAAATGGCAGATTTGATGATCTAAACTCTGTTGAAAAGGTTTCTTCCGAGATTTTCAGTTTGAGCGAAAGAAATGGAACCTACGTGAATTCGTCGGGACTAGAAGATACTCGTATAGGAACGGAAACAAGGATGAAAGTGACACTTTCTTTTGAATTGTTGCCATCACCTAAGACTGATGAAGTGATTGATCTTTTGAAAGACATCATGTCCAACCTTACATATTTTGTGACAAACTTGACAAGTTCTGTAAGCGACGACAACGAGCTTAGTGGTGTTTACGAGGCCATTCGTAGAGAAATCCGTRAGCCTGYCTTCGTAACGCCCACTGACCAAACCATTGTCGTCGATATTTCTGGCCAGAACAAAAATGGCAGAATTGGCAATACTACCAAAAAATACGTCTTGTCGGCTGTACCAATAGTCCTTGTGGTAGCAGTTTTGGCCGCAGTTATCGTCTTCTTTGTTTTCAAGAAGAAACGCAAGACTGTCGAATCTGAGTCTGTTAAAGAYTCGGAATTGATGCATATGGATGTTGAGAATGACGTGTATAGTATAGATAGAAGCGTGGGCAGTGCCGAATCRCCCAAATCAGTAATTTCAAAGCTCAGTTCCACRAAACAAGATGAATCAAGTATCCAACACAGCATGTCCAATGGAAGCGGATTGATTCCAGGCATACTAAACACGCCAGGAACCCCGGGTACTCCTGGTACGCCAGGTACGTCGGGGACACCAKGTACATCAGACACACCAGGAACCCCAGGTACTCCTGGCGCACTATGTGGGGATTCCGTATTTTCGGGAATCGACACCACGTTTACAGGAGTTACGTCAAGTGTTTTATCACCTTCGTCAATTTCATCACCGAAGTCTATGATGACTGGTTTCACGTGTGCAAGTGGATCGACAGTCCGTGCGTCCAATATTCCAAAGAAACATAAAAATACTACAAATCCMAAGTCACCTGCTGGTGGTTCAGTCTTCGCATTCTTGGATCCTATCGCGGACAATGATGATGAAGATGATCATGACGATGAACTTGAGCTGATGGAACGAGCCCAACCTGCCATAAAATCCAGTGAAGGTCAAAATAACTCATCACCTGTGAACTCGAAAAATACAACAGATAAAAGTGAGTCATCATCCTCTCTCGAAGGTGTCTCGATATCCCTTCCCGCCAAGCCGAACAAAGAAAACGAGATGGAAGAAGACACAGCTTCGACTGAACCAGTTTCTCATGTACTTGCTGATCTGGAAAACATGGAAGCAACTATGACCTCTACTCCAAGAGACTCAACGCCTTCAAAGGCATTGCACGCGGCAGAAGCAAATAATGCACAAGATCTTACTCCATCGAAGAATGGAGAATCCACTTCGCCTTCAGAGAGCGAAGAAACGAACCTASAARATGGCCAKKTAAAACAGACTCTTCTTGTTGATACAGRAGCATCGAATAAATTGAGTCGGTTTTCATCGACTCAACGCAAAAACAAGAGCACACCGAACTCTCCAGTTCTGGCCCGCACTAMAACAGSCACTCGTAGCGCACCTGGATCTCCGGTTAATCAAGCTGGTAGACCACATTGGTTAAAGGCATTTAGCAAGAAGACATCAAGAATCCCAAGATCACCGAAATTCGAAAACAATGACGATTACGAAATGGATCTTAGTAACCCTTCACCGACAAAAGAGGATTATGGTGAAGGACGGGAATTGCACAACTTGGTAAATAAGAATATGAAAATTGTCGATAGACCCCCACAAGACTCAGAAGATTTCGATCATTCAGGACGTAGGCGCCATGTTGGCGATAATGTTGTGGATGGATCTGCGTTGTACCAAGCAAGTGCAATGCACCCAACAGACTGGTCCTACAAGTCAAGTGATGCCGATTCTGATGGAGCTTCTACAATCGATGAAGAAGGAAGTCAAAACCGGCAAAAACTTCTCTCCAAGGATGGAACTAGTACAAATAAAGCTTTGATGGATGGCAAGAAATCCACATCAGCAAGCCGTCAGCTGATTGATGATTTGGTCTGGCTAGAGAAAAAAATTGCGACTGTTAAGAAAGAATCTGCTATAAGTGGATCTCGAGGCGGAATTGAAACCGACGATTCTCTGTCATTCGACTCGAAAGACAAATATGAAGAAGCAGACACTTCTCACGAGGATTCCGACTCAGATGTGTCGAATATCGTTTGCCGAGACTTAGTCGCACCACCCGGTAAGCTCCACATCGTGATTCATTCGACCAAGGATGGCCCAGAAGTGCACACGGTAAGAGATGAAAGTAGTCTACAAGGTGAAATTTTTCCTGGTGACTTGATCATTGCTGTTGACGACATTGATACAAGGACTTCTACGGCGGAAGAAGTGATGACTATGATGGCATCCAGAGGRGATCGAGAGCGAAAAATCACCATCTTGCGTTTCAAAGAAGACGTCTGAGCAAGAGTTGTTCAACAGAGAAATTCCGGAGGGGGCCWACATTTTTCTATCCCCGCGGATCTCTCTGTAAACTTATATTATACATGTCGTTAAATTTATATCCAAAACTACAGAAAAGTCTATTATCCCCTCTGCAAAAACATTTCCAATGCAAGACCATGAATGCTCCTCCGTGGTTTTGGCTTTTCTGACAAAAATTGTAACGAGTTACGCTACCCACAGACGTTGTTCGTCGATATCTACCGTCAACACACGATCGTCCAAAAAGGCCAGTCCCATAACGATGATGTGGACGTTGGCCTTCCTGCCCTCCCTCCGTTTCGGAAACCTCTTCCAGGTGCGTTCGGGATCGAAGGGCGTCGTCAGCGGCTTGTTGGCGGCCAGCGTGACCTCCCTTCCCCCCTCCGTCTCGAAGGCCAGCTCGACCCTCCCGAAGAGCGTCTTGGATCGCTGCCTCCGGGCCTGGAGATACCGCTCGTCGAAGAGGCCCCGGCTGACGACCATGCCCGTGACGCCCGTGTCGAAAATGACGAAAATCTTCGTCCCMTTCCCCGAGGCCGTTTCGGCGAGGGGGACCCCGTCGACGACCACCGATTTGGCCCTCGCGGTGTAGTGRCCGACGGGATCCCCGTACCTGCGCCTCAGGAGGTCGGTYGTGGGGATGCGGTCGGGGGCGGCTCCGAGGAGGGCGGTTCGGGAGAGGGTGAGGGTCCGGGGGCGGCTCGCCAGGTCGATCCGAAAGGCCGAGGCGTCGGTCTGCCCCAAAAAGGAGGGCCGGATCCGGGCGTCGGTGTCGCGGATCATTCCGAAAAAGACCCCGCCGGGCCCCCCCATGATGGACTCGGAGGCGACCCCGAAGACGACCTCGCCGGAAGGGCTTGGCTCGGGAGGAGGCGGCGAAGAAGGATCGGGGTTCGGCGGAAGAAGCGGCACCGGGGAGGCGGTGGCGTTGGCGCCTGCCCCGGCAATGTCCAGAAATCCAAAGGGGGCGGACCGCCACTCGACCTCCCCCTCGAAGCCGTCAAAGATCTCGATGGTGGGCTCGAGCGAGGGGACGGGCCTGCCCTGGTTTCGGTAGCAGCCCGACTTGCGGCGGGTGTTGGCCCCGCAGGASCCGGGGATCATCAGGAAGGGGCTCCCCGTGTCGAGGACCGCCTTGAAGGGGCTCCCGTCGACCGAGTAGGCCACCAGCAGCTCCCGGCCCGTAGAGGCCAGCGGCACCGTCAGGAGGGAGGGGGGCCCGCCGCCTGGTCCCGGGCTGGTGTACCCTAGGACGGGGGGGGCTTCCCCGGGAGCCACGGGCCACGCCGAGAGGCCCGGCGATGCCACCACCGCGGCAGCGGTCGCGTCCCGGAGGAATCCCCGCCTCGTGGGCGGGAGGCGTCGCTCCCGAAGGGGAAGCCCCTGGTCCCGGGCGGCCTCGCTGTTGGATTGGTCGTTCCTTTCGTGGTTGTGCTTGTGGTTGCTTTGGTCGTCGTGGTGGTCTTCGCCGCCGCCCCGGCCCCCGGCGGAAGCCCGCGTGGTGCGGGCCGCGAACGCGTGGACCCCTTCGCTGACGGAAGGGCCGACCAGGAGGGCCGCAACGGCGGCGCAGAACCGGGGGATCTTCCCAATGGAACCACGCCGCGCGGCCGGTGCGGGCCCGGAATCCGTGGACCGATTCCCCCGCATCCCGGGGGTCGGCGGGGAAGAGAGGGAGAGGAAGGGAGGGAGTGTGGTATGTGTGTTTGTGTGTGTGTGTGTGTGTGTGTTTGTGTGTTTGTGTCAAAGGGATATGGCGTGATCGCCCGGGCGACGCGCAATGCCGGTTTGGTCGGCGGCTCGATTCTCTGCGCTGACTTGTTGGGTTGCTTCGGGGGTGGGTTCACCGAACGAAGGCGTCCGAACGAAGGCGTCGTTGTGGTGGTCTCTGTTTGTCGGAAGGCTTCCTGCAGGTTCCGTACCGTGCGGACAATCTTACTGAGGAAGCCAAACAAGGCAGGACGATGCCGATTCCCAAAAAATCTTTCTTTTCATTTTTTCGTGCTTCCGTTAGTGTAGGTACGTAGGAGTACTAAGTACTGTACCGTACCGTACTCGTACCATATTCGTTTTCGGAAGAATGCTCCCAGAATGAAACTGGAACGACGAGTATGAGTAGGTACTTGGTACGTATGTCCCTGATACGTACGAAGAACATCCAAAAGTACTCTACGAGATCGTTGTAGCTTTCGTGTAAGTACGTACGAGTACGAATAACCAGGCAGGCCCATCCCAGGGACATGCAATGTCCCCTCCCCTACCGTAAGCTAACGTACCGTACCGTAGGACCGAAAGACTCCAGTAAGTAAAGTACTATGGTGCGGTCTAACGTACGTACCGGTACTTCCGCATAGTACGTACAGACCGTACGGTACGTGACGTGACGTACCGTACGTCCGTTCCGAAGACATGCACGACTGGAACATCTCACCGGCGACACGTGACTCAGCAGTCCGACGCATTCGTTACAACATCCCTCGTTTTGATGAAACTAACGTGCTCGTACCGGTACGAGTTGTGTACGAGTACGAGGAATTGGAATTGGAATTGGAATCCTGTTTGGGACAACGAGCGCTTCTCCCCGTGCGCCGACCAAGAGAGCCACCGGACCCTCGACGACCAAACGCAGCGCCGTACCGCACCGCACCGCACCTCATTCCTGCCAACGCACCCGCACCGACCCGGGTCTCTCGTTCTCTCTTGCCGACGCGCAACACCACGGAGCACGCACCAGGGCTTGGCCCGGAAGGCAGAACAAGAACAAGAACAAGAACAAGAACAACCACCGCCATGCCGCCGGCACCGACCACCGCCAAACGGGTGCTGCTCGTCCTGCAGCTGCTGGGGGCCCCGGGGGGAATCGCCCCGTTTCCCCTGTCTCCGCCTCTGCTTCCGCAATCGACAAGGACATCGACCAAGACCACGACCAAGACCACGCCATCGAAATTGCGATCGCGATTGCGGGTAAGCACTCTCGGAGAACAAACGCGCGATCCCTTTTCCGGGGAGGAGGGGGAGCCGCGCCCGGTTCCGTTCCAAGATGCCCAACCCGCTCCCGGCTCTCCCCAAGGCCTCCCCCGGCGGGGAATCCTCGCGGTGGCGGTGGCGTCGGTCGCTGCGGCGGTCCCCCCGCCCCCGGTGGAAGCCAAAGCCGAAGCCGAACCTTCGGGCCCTTTCCTTGCGGCCCCCCTCGAGTTCGTCCCGGCCCTCGGGGCGTACGTGGTCCGGTACACCCTCTTCGGGGAGGCCTTTGCGGCCGTGGTCGACACCGGGAGCCCCTTCTTGACGGTCCCGTCCTACTGCCGGCCCTACCGCAACCAAAAGATGCGCTGGGGCTGCTACCGTCCCGAGCGGACCCTGGACAGCGGCTACGCGAACACCGTCGAGGGCTTTGACAACAACTACGGTGCGTTGCGCTGCGGTGTGTGGTGTGGTGTGTGGTGTGGTGCTTTGTTTTGTTGCGCTGTGCTGTGCTGTGTGGTATTGTGCTGGTTTGCATTCCCCCCGCCGTGCAATGTCGTCTCGCTGCCGCTGTCGCGCATGCCCGCCGCCTCCTCACCTTCTTGGTTTCTGCTGCCTCGCCGTTTGTCCGTTTCGTCTCGATCGCAAGGAGTGGTGGTGTGGAGAAAGGCCGACTTTTCGTTTCCCGGCCGCGTCTCGCCCGGGGAAGGGCCGCTGGGGGGCACGGGGGGAGCTACGGACCCTTTCCCGGTGGTCTTTGGCGTCCTAGGCGAGGATCTGCTGAACGGATCCGGGGGGGTCTTTTTCGGGCTGATCAAGGAGACCGATCGGTGGATACGCCCCTCCTTTCTCGGCCAGGCGGGGTACGCGAGCTTCTGCGTAGATCTGAGGCGGGGTGCCGCGGATTCCACGGGCCCGGAACTGGTGCTGTCCGAGCGGTCCATGATCGGAACCACCACCCGGCAGATTTCCGGAACGAGCAACAACAGCGGCAACATCAGCAGCAACAGCAGCGGCAAGCACAACAGCTACGAGTACGGCGGCATTGCCGATTTCGTTCCCCTGGTCAGGGACCTCAAGACGCGGTACGGAGCCCCCGTGGTGCACTACACGGCCCGGGCCTCGCGGTTCGTGGTCAACGGCCTCCCGCTCCTCATCGACCAGCGGAGAAAGCCCCTCTTTGTCATCTTCGACACCGGAGTCAGCGGGATGGTGGTCTCCCGGGACCTGTTCGATGGCAGGTACCTCCAGGCCCGAAAGAACCGCGAAAAGTCGCTGTGGGGGAGCGTCGAGGTGGCCTTTCGGACCAGCGCGGGGGGGGAGGTCGTCCTGTCGGCGGAGAAGCCGATCACGACACCCCTGGGAAAGGCCGCTCCCTGGAAGGGCTTTCGGGGAAATCTGGTGGTGGTGGGCCTGGCCTTCCTGGACGGCCTGGCCACGACCGTGGATGCCGACGACGGAAAAATACGCTTCGACGAATGAAGCAGGGAGCCCGACTCGAACGGAATACCGAGCCGAACCGCGCCGCGCCGTGATGCGGATGGCAGCGTGGGTCATGGGGCGGTACGGCTTGCCACACAGGAGCGATGGATTCTCTCCCCGTTCCGTTCATGCATTTTCCTTGCAGTGCGAGGGAAAGGGCTGCTACGGAACGCAAGGCGGCGCCGACCGACCTCGCTTGTGCCAAAACGTTCTCGCAGAATATCCGGCACACCAAAAGTCGAAACACGACGAAGATACGCAGCCTCGATTGGACGAAATACTTCCCTTTATGCCACGCGCACATCCCGTCGCTTCTCGGCAGCGGCCCCGGCCGTTTTCCGGAACACTAGTCACGCCCGGTACCGGCAATGTTCTGGCACAGGTCTACTCCATCCACCCCATTTTCTTACAACACGCAAGCCAACACGATTGGACACGCACCTGCGGGAGAACGACAAAGAAGAATTGTTTACCGGGGTGGGTGGGCGGAAAAGCGCTGATAGAAAGGATTTGAAAATCAGAGGAAGCTGGATATAGAAGACGCCGAATGCTGATGCTAATATGAATTGCCGATATAGACGATGTACGTTGTCCTGATCCTACTACTTCCAACGAAGATAATACAGTAAATGATACGTAGTAGTATTTTCATGATGCTTGTATAGGCATTATTTTCACTTTTTATCAAACTTCTACTAAAGACTAATTATTATTTCAACCGGCACTTGCAAGCGCTTGGTTTTGTTTTGTTTAACGCCTCGAGGGGCGGGCTGTGCAGCACAACTGATGTATCTTTTTGCTCCTCAACATGCATTGATTGAAACATGTATTTTCTTTTTTTTTTCTCTCTCTCTTTCTCTGTAATAAGTTTCAGGGGATAGGTATAGGTGTCTCTGTATGCTTGTCTGTCTTTCAACAAACTCACCATCGTTATCCTAATCCTTAGACTAGAGTGGCAACAACAACAACTCCAGCGGCACTTGCAATTGTGCTGCATCTGCTGCGTGAGCCACAAGATTGCCAAAGACGGCATCCATGTAGTCTTCTCGTGAGATTCTAACCTTGGTGCAAAAAAAACTGGTTTCCAACTCGTTGCCGTTTTCTTGGAGATGGTGCATTGAATGGGCTTATAAGCTGTTAGAATATATTGTGGTCTTAATTAGAACCTTAATATGGTCTTAATTAGAACCTTAACCAGTACTTTGAGTCATTACCAGCAGGTTCTTCTTTACTACCCATTGGTAAGAAATAAGTATTTAGATGGTGTAGAACTGTGCAGGACTTGGATAATTGGCATCTTTTCCCCTTTTCAATTGGGTTTCTGATTTGTTTACATTATTGACATCAAACCCCTAAGTTATCAATCTCTGCTTCTAGTAGTAAGTTATTACCATGAATGCCATTTAGCCACTTCCAAAAAGAAGCTCTGTAGAGGAAGCTCTTAACTTTGGCAGACACTGACAGATATGCTGGAGACTATGGATACAGATGCTGGATACAGAGTAGGGACACTTGACACAAACAGCACTGGATACTAAAGAAGAGGGGCTTGCAGAACATGGGGTGTTGAATAGAATAGTACAAAGTATAAAAGACATTATTCAATTGAAGTACATACTAGTATAAAAGACACTACTATTCTATGAAGCAGATGCTGAGCAGTGCAGAGGAATTGAGTGGATACAGAGGATGCTGTTATGAGTTGCTGATGCAAGTGACTGATGCAAGTGACTGATGCAAGTGACTGATACAAGTGACTGATACAAGTTGCTGATACAAGTTGCTGATAGTACAAGGGGATTCTTGAGGACATAGATACTGGATATGGATGTTGGTGAACATGGAGGAAAAACAGTACTTACTAGAGTCTACAATTATGTCAGTAAATGTGTGGATCCATCAAGCAGCTGGTGATGCAGATGACACTGGATATAGACAATAAATGACACTTCTTACTACTACTAGTGCTAGTCAGCCACCAAGCCAGCAATCATAGATGGAGTAAAATCACTTGCAAATGTTTGTGCAAAGGTAGTACCAAGGACCATGCCAAACCTCTCAGCCAGTCTCTTATCCTCTCTTTTTGTTGTCACTTGGCCCTAGCCTCTTCCAGTTGTAAGAACTTTGCTCTATCCTGGTCACCTCCTCCCTCTCCAGCCTTGCCTTCAAGTTTTGACCTGCTGCCACTCAAGAAATGCCATCACCAATGCAGCATTGGTGTCAATATGGTGGTGTTGCTATATTGTTGCTCTGCTGCACTTGCATTTTTTAGTGATGTTACCTCATGTCAAGAAGTTGGTTGTGTTGCAATTGTTGCTGTTCCTATTGTTCCTACAAGCACTCCTGGTGTTCATCATACAGCACAATGAGTGTGTGAAATATCAATAGCCTCACTCCTCTTAAGAAATCCTTGTTTTAAATCAAAGGGTTTCTCCCTAACACCAATGTTGCCCTACTTTTGAGTACATTACATTTTGCCCTGATGGAATCCTTGGTTCTACCAAAGGGGGAATTTTTGCCTGTTGACTACCTGCTAATACTCTGTCCTCAAAACCAACAACCAAGCCAGATCCCTACTTTCCAAGAAAATGTTTATTTGTTGAAAACTATTGAAACAGGCTAGTAGTAGCTTGACAACTACAAGGTTTTGCCATAAGATATTCCCATGATCAACTGATTGTGTATCATTTATCAAAACCTGGTGGTGGCACAACAATATCCACTTTGTCTAATCATCATCTGATGGAACCACCAAAGCAGTGGATGACATTAATGGCAACTCCAGCAACAAGACCTCCTGATGATCATCTGATTACATGCATATTGTTAATCAGAATTTGTTGATGTGACACACCAAGTCAACACTGTCTGATCATCATCTGATGGAATGACAGAATTGTCATTATTGTACTAAGAAATTATGATATCATCATATGATGACAATGGCAAGACCTTCCCATGATCATCTGATTGCATGTTATTATTCTTGTATCACATGATCATCATCTCATCCATTTTCCAAAAGGGTGAATGACAACAACCACAACAACAGCAGCAGCTGCAGCTGCAGCAGCAACAACAACAACAAAAGCAGCAGCAATTCTGACAAGACGTTCTTCCAACAATCATCTGATTGCATATCTTTACTAATCCAAATTGATGAATGTTGACATTTTTTTTCATCATCTGATGGAATTGTGAAATGGGTGGATGACAATCATCTGATTGCATATTTTTAATTGAAATTGGTGGTGATGCAATGTCCACATTGTCTGATCATTACCTTGTCTGAACCTGAAAGCCTAAATTGAATTTTCCAAATTGGTGGCTCCTTACTATGAATATCATGATAACAAGTGGTTCCCATCATTAATTTAATGGTGTTATCCTTACTAGTGCAGTAGAATGCAATACAAAATCTACTGAGGTAGGTCTTTGCAACAATTCTGGTGGTGCAGAACCAATCCTGCTTGTTTCTCACCAGAACAAGAACGAGAACAAGGCAAATCACGCCGAAAATTTTGGGGGAGCAACACTCAGTAGAGGAGCTCTGCAGAAATTGTACTGAAAAAATAAGGAGGGTGGCATCACTAAAAAAAAGATCAATTGCTATGATATTCATAGTTCTTGTACTATCATTATGGTCAGACTTGTTAATTTATTAAACCCATGCATGGAGAGCAAGGACTCCACACTCCTTCCTCCCAGCATTAGTTTCTTCTGATGGCTACGAAGTACTTTTCAAGAGGTAGAGGCACAACGACAAAAAGTGACTCCGGCATATTGTGAAGACAAAAAACAAAAAACTGCAACCATTCCGTTCGTACGGCAGGTACCAGTACGTACCCACACGATATGGTAGTTTTATTTGTACAGTGCCAGGAAGGGGTCATAATTTAGAGAGGCGTACTTGTTTGGGTTCGAATTAAGACTATCCCTTTATAACAGGTTATGAGTACACAAAACGCGCCAGTTTTTGGCTAACTTTGCTTGCTTGTTACCTCCAGCACAAGGACCAATCAGAATTAGAGAATCAATCAGTCGGAAAGGGTTTTCCCTCCTCTTTTGGTACATGCCCATATTGTATATGTTTCCTGTCAGAGAACCTTTTCCGGCTTGTTGATTTCTGAGCTCACAAAAAATACAAAATATTTTCATTAAATCAACCTCAACAAGGCAAGCTGTCACTCCTCCAGAACTTTATCAATATTCAACCAATTGCGCTCACAAGACAAGCGTTGTAATCCTTACATCAAGGGGAAGAGGACCGTGAAGTAGCAAATCAATCCATTGAGTAGTTCCGGAGCAACAGGATACCAAAGCTACAGTCGAAAATCAACGTGAAAAAAACGAACTCCCCATTGTAACTAAAACGAATCAACCTTCCCCCCCTTAACACAGGAAACCAGTGTCCGTACCCTCCTTAATACATCAAAGGAGACTTGATCCCAAAGTATCGTTGCAATCGACCGAGTATTTTGAAAGAAGAAGCAGTTTTTGCTGTATTTTGGGTCTATTTCGGCACTGAAATGAGCAGTATCAGTAACAATAAGATGAAAACAAGCATGCCAGGGCCCCCCAGAGCTACCACTGTACTCCCAGTAGCAATCCGGTCCATTGCCAAGGGATGTGTGGAAACGCGTGCTGAATCAGGAGCAGCTGGTGGGTTGGCAATTTGCAATACTAAAGAACATGAGGAAGGAGGGGGAAAAGCATGGAAATAACCAGCAATATCAAGCAGGTTGACGCCAGCAGTACTAAAGGACACAGTTGCAGTTGGATCAGTAGGAACAGGACGCGCAATTGCGGCTTGTGAAAGAACAACCCTTGCTGCTGAGAACTTGCATGGTTCAAAGTCCAGGGGTCTACAGTGTTCTGTGAAGAGATCAATGATATTTGCTCAGTTCACTGAAGAGGAGGCAAACAATAAAGCGTTACAAAGAAGAGTACAGCGGTGCATGGAAAGGATGATTAAGGCCCCTCCTACTTATCTTGAAATGTCCACAAAGAAAGAAGCAGAACCAGAAATATCAGCTTTGACATCCTCCAAGGAAGTGGCGTTGATCAACTTGGAGGAGCTAGCGAAAATATCAGGGATGAAGCTTGAGGAGTTGGAAGCTAAAATAGCAGTTCTCACCAAGTCAGTACCTGTAAGGAAAGATGATACTATAGAGGCAGGCTCACTAGCTCCGCAACTACTTGATGAGGGACCAGATACTCCTAAACAAGCTCATATCAAAACGGTAAACAAGTTTCTTCAGAAACGAGCTCATGACGATGCGTATGAGGCGGCGGCTAAGAAGGTCAGGTACGAGAAGGAAAATTTGCCACCAAAGTCACGCTCCTCGGTTGTTAGCATCGTGTCTCAAGTGAACTTGCTTTACAATACGTCCTTGAAGGCAAACACCGTTAGACGGCATTTGAAGGACGGTCTTGGACCCCCCAGCCGGGGGCGGAAGAGTTTGCTACCCCCCAAAATCAAAGCGGCAATAGCTGATGCGGTCTCATCTTTTGTCGCTCTTGTGTGTGAGGAAAAGGAGACAATTCCCCGACGCAAAGGTTTTGTATCGATGTTGAAAGCGTGTCTTCTACCAGGCCCCTGCTTGTTGACTGATTTTGTGAGTCTGTACCGACGTTTATTGCCGACATTCGCAGAACACTTGAAAGTTGCAAACAGTGAAACAAAAATTGAAGAGCGCAGACTGAAGTGGAATACGTACAATACTGTAACATTAATACTTGGTTTAACACTCTAAAGGACACTCTTGTCACAAATGGGTTTGCCAGAATGAAAAGAGACGATGAAATTGCTGAAGGTGAACTGGTGTTTTTCCCTGGGCAACTAAATCGAATTATCAATTTGGATGAATCAGGGTTGACGCTGGATCGGAATGGGAGTCAAGCTGGAGGACGGCCGTCCACAGCATATGGATCTGCCAATAAATATATTGGATGCGGAGCTGACAGGACAAACAAAAGCAGTTCACGAATCACTTTGGTTGCAGGAAGCAATGCTGCCGGCTTTCCGTTACCGCCTCACTTCCAATTAAAATCAAACACCTCCAAAGAAGAGAAGAAACGAATTCACGAATTATTTGTGAACGGTATTCAAAACACTAAAGGCAAGTATGGCGGTGACTGTATCACAAGCAATGGAGCGACGGTGAACTGTAATGYAAATGCAGGAATGGACGGCGAAGAGTTCGAAACGTACGTAATGGATGCGATTGTTAAGCTGTATCCTGATGCATCGAATGTTCCAGGGAGACGAGTGATGTTGATTGTTGACAGCGGGCCTGGGTGAAACAACGAAAAATTATTGGCAAGCCTTGCAGCCCGTGGTTTTCTCCTCCACCCTGGCGTGCCCAATACGACTCATGTCACACAGCCAACAGATTGCAATTATGGTTATTTCAAAACTCTCTACCGAAAGAATCTTGAAAAACTTGCACATCACCGACGCATGAACAACGATAATCTTTGACAGTCAGATTACCCGCTCTTAGTTTTTTGGAAGCGGGATGGGTGGAATGAAAACGTTGCTTTGGATTGTGCTTTCGATGAAGCCTTTTCCATAGACCGATGCAAAGATGTATGGCGAACTATTGGGATTTCACCGTTCACTCGAAATTGCCTCCAGGATGAAAAAGTTCAACACGAACTCATTCTTTTGCCAGACAGCTCAATTGATTTATCAACGGATCCAAACGTGGCTGCACTGGTAGCACACGAAAAAAAGAATTCCGCAGCAATCAAAGTATTGAACGATGCTGGTTTCAACAGTGAAATTTTCTGCAAGCATGCACCCCGAAAGAGCAACCAGTTCTTGGAACAAGTGACAGAACCAAATACCAGAGCACGTCAAGATGCCATTGCAGGGGTTAAGTATTCAAGCCAGCACTTTATCGCAACAGGCGGTGAAACACTGAACACGAAAGATTACTTCATTGCAAAGGAAAGAACCCGGCGTTTAGATGAGATTCAACACTTGGAAGCGAAGAAGAAGATTGCAAAAGCAGCTCAAGTTTTGAATAGTAAAGCTCTTGGTTTGATTCAGAATTTGGCCTCAAAGGGAAAAGATGTTAAGAAGGATGAAGATGCAAAGACCCTCCCAGTGTCTACTCTGAAGSTTTTGTGYCAGTGSAAGCAGCAAAAGAAAATTCCTGGAAAGAAAGAAAAGCTATTGGATATGTGGGTGAAGGTGAAAAATGATCCCACCACTCCATCAGCTTCTTGGACTGATTCTGATGAGGCTCTRTTGCAGAGACTGAAAGATGATGAGATAACAATCAGAGAAACTGCCTATGGAAGAGAGAGGGAGAGATTGAAGAACCAAGCACTAACTTTCCTTGCCAGTTTGTCTGAAGAAGAGAGAGTTGCCTCTAATATGCCAGTTGAGGTACTRGAGGGAGTGAAAGGCTTAGTTGATACTGATCCTGGTGTAGTTGGTGAAGTTGCTGAAGTGTAAGTGTAAGTGTAAGTGCGATTTATGTTAAGAGAAATCTGTTCTTGGAATCGATTTTGATTTCGATTTTATTCCATGAAAATAAGCAGTGTCCGGATGTCGATTTCGATTCGACGACGTGAATTCTGAGAGGAAAAAAGCTCCGTCGAGTCCGAGCTTCAAAAGTTCCGAGCTTCTTGGAAATATAAGAGTGAAGCCCAGTAGTTAGCGCCTTAGCGCTCCAGTAGTAAGCGCCTTAGAGAGCGCTCCAGTAGTAAGCGATTTATTTATTTTATGTTAAGAGAAATCTGTTCTTAGAATCGATTCTGATTTCGATTTTATTCCATGTTAATAACTAGTCTCCGGAAATCGATTTCGTTTCACGGATCCGATTTCTCAAAAAGTGAGCAAAAAAAACAGCTTGGGTACTCTGAAATAGGAAATAATTCGATATAAAATAGTTCCTTTTTGGTTCTACGTGACAGCTTGCCCGTTGTGGTCTGAATTAAGACTATTGTTCCACACGTAGAGTCCTGTAGAATCCCTACCGTTAAAAAGCTGTCACGTCTTAATTCGAACCGAAAAGGGTACGCGATGGACCTCACACCTCACAGCATTAAGAGAAAAACTCATACGGATTGCGGTATGGAATATGAGTTTCGACGCGACCCTCTCTAAATTATGACCCGTGGTGACCATGTACTCGTATGTACGTAGTACACTACCGTATGGAACTGTTTTCGAAGTTCGAACAGGTTTGCAAGTTTAAGAAGCTTCCGTTTCAAACCTGCAGCTGGCAACAGAAGCATCTCCCATTCATTCAGTCAGCATCGGATGCTGTTTATTTCCAACAAAATCAAGATTTTCGTCATTAGCTCAGAAAATCTA